>PVKH010003992.1:0-24043 GCA_004027955.1 Chaetophractus vellerosus
AGTGAGTATATGTATGTATTAGTCAGCCAAAGGGGTGCTGATGCAAAGTACCAGAAATCTGTTGGTGTTTATAAAGGGTATTTATTTGGGGTAAAACCTTACAGTTACAAGGCCCTAAAGAGTCCAACTCAATGTTGTTTTCTCACCAAAGTCAGTTGCCATGTGTTGAAGCAAGATGGCAGGCAGCCTCTGCCTTGTCTCTCTCCTTCTTCTTCTTAAGGTTCTCTGGGTCCAGTTTCTTCTAATCTCAGCTGTAGGCTGGCACAGGGCACTTCTTTCTTCCTGGGGCCACAGGATCAAACTTCTCTCCGCTTCTGTGTCACGACAAAGTACTCTCCTCTGGCATCTATAGAGCTCTCTTTTCTCATGTATTTTCTTCTGTGAGTGTCCATTTATATAGCCCCTCAGGGGGTGGGTGCTCTATCCTAAGTTATGCCCTAATGATGTGGTTAAATCAAAACCCTAATCTTAACATAATTTAATCAAAGATATCTCAGGTATCACGCCAAGAGGAATAGACCAGTTTACAAACATAATCTCTGTTTTTTGAATGTATAAATAATCTCAATCTGCCATAATGTATAAATGTAAAACATATTTATATAAAGAGAAGACAGACAGACAGACAGATATATAGTCTTGATTGACATTTTATTTTAGTATAGTATATTACAGTGGTCCACAAAAGCCAGGCACTGGAGAAAGGTTAAACAACTGAAATGCATTAAAAGTTCTTCCTGCCACCAAGCTAGGGGAGTAAAATTATGTAGCTGAATTTGGCTCCGGAACCTGTATTTTACTGAGTTCTCTGTCCCCCACTCACAGTTGCCTTTGATGCTTTGCCAGACTGGAGTATGACCTGGGTAGTGGAAATGGGCCTGCTAGCATAGATGCAGTTGTTAGGGTCAGACCTCAGATACACTCATCTCTCTCTCTCTTGAATTTGTAGTTAGGGTCAGCAGGTACTAGGGCAATCTGGGCTGACTGCTCCAACTACAGTGATGTTAACTCTTGGGAGCTCTGGGGTAGTCTCTGCTGCCACTTGCACAGAGAAGCAGAGAAAGCAGACCTACAGAGAGATGAATGAAACTGACTTGCAGAGAAAAGTCAAGATGTCAAAATGTAGCCCAACAGGTAGAAATTCTGTGAGAGTGGCTCCCTTGCTTCCTTATGGTTTTCCAATCCTTCATAAGGCTGGACTCCTTTCCTGTCCTTGGGATCTATAACATATCCATGTTAGCTTGTAATACATTGTTCTGTTTTGTTCCAAGTTATTTTTTATTGGTTTCTGTTTACATTCTTCCAAATGACTCTTGACCAAAACAAGAGGCAAGAACAGAGTACCTTGGTTGACATGTGGATGTTGGCTCCCTTATCCAGAAGCAAGGTGACCATATCCGTGTGGCCCTCTTGTGAGGCCAGATGCAGCGGAGTTACTCCTTGCTTGGTCACAATGTTAGTCTCTGCTCCATAGTTCAGGAGTGTGGAAGCTATCTGCATTTGATTCTTCTTGGCAGCAATATGTAAAGGAGTATAGCCATTCTGCAAAACAAAAGAAAACATAGGTACACTCTTACCTTAGCAATTGCCCCAGTGTGTATCCTTGAAGGAAATAATCTTTAATTAAAAGAAAATTTAAAAGTAAGCTTACAGTTAATCAATCCACCCTTACCCATCAGAGATTTCCATCTCACAATACCCAAGCCTCTGCGACTAATGTCACAAGGCATCCCATTCTATTGTAAGATAGGTATTGACACAAAGTGCCCCCAAACTGAAAATCTCATTATAATATTGGTTCTGCCTCAAAAAGCAACATAAAACAAGCCAGATTCTTCTTCTACGTGACCATATTTTAAATACCGGAAGATGGTTTTCTTATCTCTCATTTATCTTCTTTTTTCCAGGGTAAACTCCCGTTTCTTCAACTTTTTGTCATAGAAACACCACTTCTAGACTTCTCACCATTAAGAGTGACCTGTTTGGGACTGATTTTAGTTTGCCAATATTGTTCTCTGACTGTGCCACTTGAAACTGAATGCTATACTTCAGATACGGTTTCAACAGTACAGAACAAAATGGATTTTTTCATGATCTTGTTACAGTGCATTCAACCAATATGCTTCTGATTGTATTGGTACTTAGTACTCACTCATCAAATATTTTCTGAGTAGTTAACATATGCCAGGTAGGGTGAGCGGGTAAGGATTCAAGGTGAATGAGGCAGACACGATCAATGTCTTTGAGGGATCGTCCACATGCAAGTGGCTGATAATAATTGTGTGGCCAACTCAAGTCCTAGTCTTTCTCTTCTACTCCACAACTTGCTGCCTTGCAAGTAGAAATATGAGGGTACGAGTTTTAAGCAGAAGCTTGTGGAGAAGTCCAGAGGAGCTCATATTTTGCTTGTAAGAGCCAAGCCCTAAGCTCCATATTAGTTAAAAGAAAAAAAAAAGGGAAAGACAAAAAATAACCTCTGGAACAAGAGTAAGTCTGGAAGCTATATTGTTATATTTCCTTTTCTTTATCAAATCTTGTAGAATTCTCCTTGAAAAATATGAGATAAAAAATGAAAAAAAAAGTGGTTTTGCCACTAACTGCAAATTTCTGTGGGAAATTCAGCATAATGATCTAGTGCTTCTTGTAAAATTACCATAAGAAGTGAAGTGTTTTTAGGTCACACTGGTTCATGAAATCTAATTGCAAAGTGTACCAAAAAATAAGAAGCAGTTTTGAGATTTTAAATGTCTATCATCAACTCTTGATCTTCAAATGGCCCTACATTATCTCTCTATTCTGTCCACATTTCTCCAAGCAAAAATCAACATCTTTCATCTCAGACAAACAATATTTCTCTTTAATGCTCCTAATGAAGAAAATTCAGAAGCTCTCCTTGGAGCCTTTTCAGGGTCTGTTTCAGCCCGATGAGCACCAGTTCCTCTAGAACATCACAGTTGGTCACAATAGGCTCTATTGAATAAAAAAGGTCATAGATTTTTATGTATCCTGTAAGTTTTGGCATCTTTTTTTATAGCACAATGTGTTTCCTTCAGACCCAACTTCTCCCCATTCCTGTAGCACATGCTCTACCAAAGCCAGGCAAATGATCAGGCATTTGTTAATGAGACAAGTGGAGAAAAACAGAAATGTTTTAGCAAAGTTACACAAGAGATCATCAAAGAGAGGGTCAATTTTGTCAGTGTAAGAGGACAGACTGCCCTGCGATATTCAACCTGCAAGGTCTGAGGAGTCCTCCCGTGCCATTTAGAGTAGAATTGTTTGGAACCAAGTAACAGACAACCTCCCAAAGAAGACCAAGAGAGGTTCTAGCAAAATGAAGCAAAGAGGTTCCAGGGGCCAAGGGGCTTAGTATCTGTGTTTTGAAAAATTAAAGAGTAGAGAATAGAGAGTTGAAAGTGGAGATGGGAGGACAGGAGAGCCTACTAACCCCAACTTCCTTGGAGTGACCCCAGAACCAAAAGCCCATGCTCACTGATAGACTAGGGCAGATAAGTAGAAGACACCACAGGAGCCTTTCCAGAACATGAGACTGCTGTGGCCTCCAGAGTTGAGGACTCCTTTACCTAGTCTTCTGGACTTAGTATGGAATGCCTAGCAGTAAGGAACAAAACAATGGAGGATAGAGACCAAAGCTAGGTTTGTCTTTCTATTTTAAACTTTTCTCATAGGTCTTTTAAATTATTCACTTCGCACTTATATTCTGTTAGTTTTGTCAGCAAAATTCTGTGTATATATAATCTTCTCTCTCTTAAATAGATTGAGAGTCCCTTGTGGTAGCAGATCTTATGTTTTACTGTTTTATCTTTCACTAAGTGTCTACAGTCTTTTCTTTGCACAGAGTAAGAGTTCAATAAAAATGTGTTGGATATTGAGGCAGCCTTTCCATATTTATGTTGAGAATGGTCAGCCTGTTCAGTTAATGAAAAAAAATACTGACATGTTAAGTGAGCATGTAGTTTTAATTTCATTAAAATAGTTGCTCAATCTCCATTCTTCATTCTAATTTTATTGAGTGCCTACATGATACTACATTAGATACATCAGAGATAGCAAATGAATATGACATGAAACAATATGATCTATGTCCTCAAGGAGCTTACAAATTAGTGAGAAGAAAAGACATACAATAAATGCAGAATTGATAAGATTCTGGAGAAAAGGGTATAAAGGAATAATCATGATACCTGTAATAATACAAATTTATCCCATCTTTTTGACATTTTAAATATTTTATCATAAGCTATTTATTGGTATCAATAAACTGAGTTATTTCCTGGGAATAATTTTAAGGTGTTGACATTTTGTTGTTTTCATTAACACAAATAATTTATATTCATGAAGGAATAAAAATATAAAATCCAGATAGGAAAAAAAAAAAAAGATAAAGAAATGAAAATATCCACAGTTTACCCTGGATAAAAACTAACATTAAAATTCTGAGGCACACCTTTTAGACTTTTCTCTATATGTATATATATTTATCTGCACAAAATTATATATATTTATATTATATATCACAAGTGTATATGTAAAATACATATTATACATAATATATTTTTACATAGTTTCCCATTTTATTACATATGTAGAGTAATTATAATTAATACAGATATGCAGATATACATATTTACATAATAGAAGTGTAATCATTCTCTCTCCACTGCTTTAGAACACAAAGAAATTTATATTACATTTTAAATTTCAAACTTTATATTAAAACTGTTTCTTATCATAGTATTATATGCTCTGTAAAAATATTTGGAAAAGAATCATAGAAGAAAATAAACACCCATTACGGTGCTACCTGAAAAAAAAGAATACAAGGAAAAAGGAAGCACAGTGGTTAAGAGTGGAGGCTCTGAAGTCAGACTGCCTGAGGTCAATACTAACTCTACCTCTTATTAGTCATGTTACCTTGGACAAACAAATTAACATATTTAAACTTCAGTTTCTCCTCTCTAAAATGTGGATCATAATAATACCAATCTCATGGGATTACTGTGAGATTATGTGAAATAGTGCATCTCATGTGCTTGGTACAGGGTTTGGCCCATAAAGGGCAGCTGTTCCTAGCTATTGTTATTAGCATGTCATCTAATAGAGCACGAATATTTTGCCATCACACAAAATATTTTTTTCTCCTTAAAATAAACCCGAAAAATTAATGACACAATTTTTAAAAACTAATTACTCCTTTCATACATGGCTGTCTGCTTGACAGAAGGATAAAGAAGTAAGACACAAACCCAAGTGGTGAAAATGCATATTCAGTATAGCTGTGATTCTCAACTTATATCCCTTAGAGAACCTAATGAAAGCTGTCGACCATTTTTCAAAGAAATGCACAGTAACATGCAAATCCTATGTCCCTAACGGCTTCAGTGGCTCCATGAAATACCACATTTTGTGTGCACGTGAGGATGTGCTGCATGTTAAGAACTCCCTCCGTTTAGGCCTTCAGAAAGCCTTTTTATTAGGTGAACTTTAAATACGGGAAAGTACTTATTCTGGCTATCAGTTGCCCAAAGGATATGAATATATACATGGTAATTTCTTACCCTTCGGGTACTTTTAAATATAAGTCACCCACTTGAACATGTGCAAATGAAAGCATGGACTACGTCTTACTTATTTTTATAGCGCTGCGAAGTACTGGAGAACACGATATGTTCTCAATATATGTTTGCTGAAAAAATAAGTGAAAAATGTAATGCTGACTTTATGTATTATATGACATTCATTTATGTTTTCAGTATAATAAAGGAACAACTTAAATGGTGGGAAATCCCTATCCATATGTACCGGTGGTCTTAATTGGAACTATTTTAGACACTGTTGCTAGACATACAGCAAAAAGGCATTCCTAGGCGAGGGACTTAAAAGGATTCATGCTACAGTGAAAACAAGTGAAATCTTTCAAAGACAAAGCAACATTGTCTTCCACAGAGTAAAACGAAAAATCTGAAGTCCCTGAAGAAATGAGAATCCAAAGGGGTATGCTACATCATAACATTCATTTAGTACAAGGAAAAACTTGTACTTCCTTAATTATGCTTCATTTCTCAAAATTCAGACTCCAGTCTCTAAAACTCTGAACATTAGCAATAAGGTTCGTGGGCATATCCCATTAATATTTGCTAACTCTTTAAAAATCCTAAAAGGCTGAATGGAATCAGTAGAAAAAAAAATTTTTTTAATTACAAAAGGTGTCAATACCCAAAGCTCTATGACTAGGGCTAGTTACTGCTCTATCATACCATGTATTTCAAAAACAACCCCCATGTGTTTTCAGCTTACAGTTGCACCCTATGTCTACAAATCCTTTCTGTGGTCCTCACCTTGGCAGTGGCGTGAGGGGAAGCACCCTTCTCCAGTAACAGCAGCGCCACCTTCTGGTTGTCATAATGAGCAGCAACATGGAGTGGGGTAAGGCCATTCTGTAAAGGGTGTGTTTAAGTTTCAGCATTAATAAACCAGTGTTAGCTGTCCTGAAGCTACCAGGATGAATGGAAACCAATTATCAATTAAGTCCGTGTTAATAAATTAATATAGTCAATTAAAAAAGAATGAAAATAAACAAATACCTAATAACTTTCATCTTAGAACCTTAACTAAACTTGAAAATGACTGGTTGAGTTTACAATTAGTTAGCAAAGTGCATCTTGCTTAAGAATAGTCAAGTATAACAACTGATGTTTACCATAAATAAAGTTCTAAAATACTATGTAATAATTACTACATAAACACTGCAGGGATTCTTCTTCATATAGAGAAGTTCTGGGCCTGCTGTGACAAGAACAGAGCACAAGGCACAGCCTAAAAATGCCTTCTCCATCAGGTCCATTTGGCATAATTTCATCAGTTGCACTCATATTCTTTACAGAAGAGTGAAATAAAAATCATTAAATACAGATCTCCAAATCTTCCAACTCAACTGAGTTATTTGACTGAACTGTATTACTGAAACTTTTACCTTCCCTGCAGAATCTGCAGCAGCACGGCGTTGCAAGAGAAGTTTTGCCACATCCAGGCTTCCATACTTGGCTGCTACATGCAGAGGAGTAAAACCCTTCTGAAAATGTGAAGAACAAAAGTGAAGTTTAGCACTTCTTTTTGCAACTTCCCCAGAAAATCTTTTTTATTTGTTAACATATTAAACTTACCTTGTTGCTTGTTTATTTGTGAAAAATACTGGTAGCAATAAATCTGTTAGCCATGAACAAGGACTAGGATGAAGAATGAATTTAACATTCAAAAGCCTGGCTTAATAGACTGAACTAAAGAAATTTCATTTTAAGGAATTTTATATTTGTGAATTATATAAACCATTGGTGTCAGTATACTGGCTCCAATTTGTGAGCATAGGGGGAAAAACAGCCTTTTTCCTGCCTCTTAAATTACTAGGATCAAGGCACAGCTGCCTTCTCTCCATCCTTCTTTTTCTTTCTGTCCTTTCTATAAAACCTGAATTCAGAATTTCTTCATTTAAATTTTAAATAATTTGACAGCCATAGTAAAAAAAAAAAATCAACATTCTACTTCTGGCATGATGTTCGGCTGATTAACACAAGATTTGTAAATACACCAAATCTTTAAAGCTTCTTTGACTGATCAACTGCTTTCTTACACGTGATTTTATGCACAGATTCAATGCCTTATCTGTCTAACTAAGAGTCACTCTTTGTAATTACCAGTATGATGCAAATACAAATCATTCTGTGGGCCCAGATTTAGGGCCTGGCATAGATCCCGCTCCATGATTTCAAAACCATCATCTTGACCAGACAGTTTAACCTCATAGTCTACTGATACTACAGTGGGAGAATTCTAAAGCTGACCAGGGCCCGTAAAACACAGGCAGCAAAAAAGCGTAATGAATGGCTTACACTTGGGACTATTTATGCCCTCATTGTAAACACAGATTATCCCCCAAGAAGCAATATTGCCCACAACACTGTATCATCAGACAAATTATTGTTAACTGAGATTTTGCTTTCCTTTTAAACATTTGATATTAGTAAGTCCACGGAGGAGAGTGAATATTCCATTTTTTCAAATGTGAGACAAATGCAGGAAGTATTTCCATTAGTCCATATAAACCAATATTTGTTGTTACAGCTATCCTTCCGCTGAATGCACTCACTGATTGGGGTGACAGTCTAGATGTGGTAGAGTTCTTAGAAACAAATCATATACTGAAGGGAAAGAAAAACAACAAACTTTTCCTTAAAGTCCTGCTGGAATAGTGATCCAATCCCTTTATAAATTTGGAAATTCTTATTAGACAAAACTACATAGGAGATTCACTGTAGAATCACAAAATAGAGGTTGGAAAGCATCTCTTGAGTCATACATCTTCCTTCTTTCCCTATGCTAATCTTATCAGGATTTCAGTTACCCTATGAAACTACTGCTCAGAGCCCTAGTCTGTTCCACTGCTAAACTGCCCTCTTTAATATGATTTGTGTATTTTACTGCACTAATTTATTATGGATTTAGATATATATTTTAAACCCTAAAACTGTTTGGAAGACAAGACATCATGTTTTAATCTCTATTTCTGTGTTTTACCTATCTTAATTTTATTTATTTATCACCTTGATTTGATGGGACAATCACTTGGTTTCTGTTGGGTCCTTCATCTTATTCATTTTGTTGTTTAGCTTCTAATTAAAAAAAAATCTCAAACTCTTCAGATTTTCAGAATTTGAATAATTATTCATTTCTTGTATTGAAACATTTTTACAGCTATAGGCAACAGATATGCCATAACAGCTAAGTTGAAACACTAGCTCGGTCCACACTTTCAAGCCTCCTTCTCCCAGACACGGTATTTGCACCTACTTATTATGTACAAATTAAAACTGTCTTTCTGTTAATCCGACTCACTGCTGTGTTTCTGGGAATTAAAGTTTAAAGGATGCTTAACCCTATCATTGTCCTGCAGCAAATTACCTTCTATAGGTTTTAATGTGGCTCATTTTCCATCTCTTCTACATTAGTCGGATTTATTTTGCTCTAAATGGCTCGGCTTGTTCATTTTTTATTCTAAGTAACCTCTAATGAGTAAATTCTAAATAGAAGGTATTAGGTAGAAAAAATTACTCTGCCCTATCATGAAATTTTGTACATAAATAAAATTTAGGTTGGTACATATTCATTGTTAGATGACAACAAAAGCCAATAAAGTGTGATTCTACAGACTAGCTCTGTTTAGACATTGTAAACACTGAGGCAAAAGTGTAGCTGGTGGAGTCAAGATTAGAGATCAGAGCAGGAATGGGAATGCCAAATAGGTGCTGACTGATGCTAGGGCTGAGAAAATGCAAGGTTAAGTAAAGTAAACTTCCAGATAGGACTCAACAAATACAGTATTGTCAATATAGTACAACACTGTCTTCCTTGCCAGTAATATCAATTCAGTCTATTTGAGAAACTTATTTTTTTTCTCTCTTGGGATATATTATAGATATATCCCAAGATAATGGAAAAGGAAGAGAAAGTAGCCCTTGCTTTATGGAAATTTGTTTTATTTGAAGTACTAGATACTTGGGCTAGAAACAACACAGGCATGAATTAGTAGAATGGAATTTAGTACTCTTATTGAAGATATTACATGGCATATTGCAATCACTTCTGTTAATTTAGAGACAATGTGTCTAAAATATTCAAACAGAAAAGAGTAAGTCAGAAGGCCAATGGACATCTACCCTTCTTGATACTATGCCTAGTAGAGCAGAGGGGAGCTGGCTTAGGAACCCTGTTGGTCTGTGTTGTCACAAGACCATTCCTCTTACCTTAGTAGCTAAGGAGTGGGCTGCTCCTGCTTCCAAGAGGACTGATGCCACATCTACTTGGCCTTCCCTGGCAGAGATGTGCAGTGGTGTGTATCCATTTGTAGTGGCTGCATCTGGATGAGCCATATGTTGTAGAAGCAGCTGGACAATTTCTGTCTTACCCAAGCGAGAGGCAATATGCAAAGGTGTCTGTTCCTCCTACAACTCAAATCAAGTAAAAAGTTAGTGCCAGAACAGACCAAACTTCACTGACAAGATATTTTACTCAGATGTTTCATGGAACCTCTAGGCATCCCTACCCAAAAGGAATTAATTTTGCTCTGACCATGGCTTATTTGATATTTTGTCATAGAGATGACATGCTTGGTCACAAAATCTCCTGTAGATCTTTTAAAAATACCTACTTCTATGAGTTTGGTCATTGTTTTCTGGGAAACCAAATATCTTTCTCAACTCATTAAGGCTTCAACCCTCACCTATGTTTAAACCAACTCACAGTTTTGAATAAGAAAAAAATTTGGTCCAGAAGTCCTATGACTTAGATTTTTGTCCAAGAACTGGCACTAAGAGGCAGGATTTATTCTGGGAACTGTATCAAGAGAAAAAGAACAAAGATGCTGGAAAAACTTTGTTCTTACTCCACTCAGCAAGCCAAGGATACAAATGCTGGTCATTTTCTTCAAGGAGAGAATTGTAGATAAAGAAGATATGCAATCTGATTTTAAAAGATGCTCTAGTAAATGTTGCAGATGAATCTGAGATTTTCATCAAGGACTTCAAGGGTGAAATAGAATTCTGGCAAAAAGCAAATTGAGTTAGTTATTTGCCAAGTGCTTTTCATTTGAAAACAGAGAAAGGAGATATAGCTGATATAAGCATCTTTAAGGAGGCTCAAGAAATCACCTGGCTAGTAAGTAGTCAGGAAAAATGCTTTCAGTGTTAGAAAACCAGGGCAAACATGGCATCTTGTAAAAAAAGAAATTGTGTGTAAACTCAGTGATGAAAAGAAGTCTATCTTTATCATCTGCCAAAGGGCATGGCATAATAAAATTGAAGAAGGAAAAGCTGGGCCAGCTTCCAGGGATAAGAGAGACTGGAGAAAAGATATAATGAAGCAGGGAAAATCTTTCCAAATAAATTCAGTGTCTTAAAGATTAAAAAAAAAAGTATTAAGAGTGAGTTCTAAGTAGAGATGGGATGGCACTGAATGAATTCCAGGGTGACTAGAAGTAAATACTAAATAATAATAATATAATTACTTTATTAATACTATTAGATTTGATGAAATATACAACTTACAAAATTCTTGCATGTATCAACATACTTGGCCCTTATAATAGGCCTGAAAGGAAAGCATAAAATGTATATTATCCCCTTTTCAAGATAAAGAGAGTAAGAGGAATCAAATGCCATCTTCAGGATTGCCCAAGGTCACTCAGCTATCAAAACAGGACTTGAATTAGGATGTTTTGATTCTAAGGACAATATTTCTTTGCCTACTCATGCTACAAGAAATCCACTAAGAAAACTACCAGGACAATATGACTCTCAATGGGAGTATGAAGACTGAAAACACTTGACAAGATACAACTTCTCTGAAACACAGAGGATAGCAAAACAGACAAGAAATAAACAATCAAATAAGGAATTAGAGAATAGCAATGGTGAACATGTATTGTTTCTGGGTTTCCTTCTTCAACCTCTGCCCTTCAGAATTGGATAGAGGTGAGAGGTTGCAAGTGGCACACTCTAAAATGTGTTTTTAGGTGAGTAAGAGGGAGAGTTGGGCAATGATGAACCCTTAATCCATTAGCCAAGAAGTGGTGTTCAAAAGTAATGAGAAGTAGTGACAAAAGAAGTAAAGCAATAGAATTGATGGAATCTGTTTACAAAATAAATAAATAAACATATAAACACTGAGAGATTGAGAGCTGAAGATTTTTTTGTTTACTATTATTATTTTTGAAATAATGAAAATGCTCTAATGATGACTGGGGTGATGAATGCACAGCTGTGCCATTGTGCTGCCTGCCACTGATTGTGCACTTTATTACCATGTACCAGTAGAATTGATTTGTTAAAAAAAAAAGTCTATAAAGGGAAACTCACTGCAGCTCCTGAAATGTTGGTTCGGATCCTCCTAGGGTGACACTGAAGTGGTACATTTTGGAATTGTATATGAAAAGGAATATCTATGCAGTCAAAAATTATTTGGTGAGTATCTGCTATGCATCAGACCTTGTTCTAAGTCCTGGAGATACAGTAGAGTCTGGACGAACAAGTCTGTCATGGAGGATTACACTCTATTTGGGGAAAGACATGTAACAAAGATGATTAAATGGACAATGAACAAGGTAACTTCATACTTGTTTTGAGGGACTTGAAGAGAGGAAACAGGTTAAGGGGACAGAGAGGGTGGGAGGGGCAGGCGGAGGAGGGGCTGCCTTGGGTAAGCTAGCCACAGCTGGCTGCCCTGAGGAGGTAACATTCCATGCTGAGCACAGACACCCGGTCAGAGACCATCCTCAGGCAGGATCTAGACCATTTTGGAGATTATTTGTACAGGAAGCTAGAAGGAAGGAGGGAGTGTGGGAGAAGAAATATGAGAATGGCAGAGCTAGCTCTTGGGTGCCGCGTTCCCAGTGTGTGTTTTCTTCTCACTGCAAGGGGAGGCCTTTGGAGGGTTTTAAGCATTTCATGGAGATGACTTTATCTGTTGAATTTTGTGGAATTATAAGTCTCAACCTAAGCATTTTTAAATAATTTTAAATAATATTTTGGAACACGAGCATTTATCTTAAAAGTTTGTAACTTCTGATTAGACAGGATTAAACTTGAGAAAGAGAGCTAGAGTTATCTGAAACCCAATTGATAGGTTCTAGAGAAATGTGAAGGACTCCTATTTACCTTCCTATAGGAATCTTTTTTTTTTTTTTAAACAGGTCAATTTTGTTGATACATATTGGTGGGACGTGCAGTTTGCCCAAGGTATCTAGTCAGTGGTGTTTGGTATGCTCACGTAGTTGTGCATTCATCACTTCAATCATTATCTATAGGAACCTTAATTAGGAAGATTGGCCTTTGCCAGAGCGCTCCTGTGAAGAGATGGAGAGGGAAAAAGAAAGGGGAAATGGTAGGGGAATAGCTAAAGGAAAAAAAAAATCATACAATTATTTTATTTTTCATGATTTTTAAAATATTTTCTAAAATTACTTAATGAACAAGCTTGTATTTTTGACAATTAGGAAAAAAAAACATGTTTTCATTTTTTCCTATGTTGAAAAAGTTCAAACCTATAGAAAAGTTGAGTAAATAACATAATGAACACCACATATATCCTTTACCCAAATTTACCAATTTTTAACATTTTCTACCTTTGCTTTCTCTCTCTCTTGTAAGTATGTGGGAAAAAAATAAAAATATAAATAAATGCATAAAGGAAAGAGTCTCTAGCTAGTGGCATTTTTGAAATAAGGGTTTCAGAATGTATCCAAAAAGGTGTCAGATTATAATAACAGGTTAAACAAATTTAGAAAAATTAGTAGAGATACATGAAAGATTAGCAAAGTTCCATTAAAAAGAAAAATTAAAATTTGAATAATAAAAATAAAACATTGGGGATTTTAAGAGAGAGAAACAAGAAATCCTTTTATTTTTAAATATGGACTACAAAAATATTTACCAGAGGCATTATCACAATTTTTGGTAAAAATAGTGAAGTTCATGATACTCAGAATTTAAACCATAGCAATGTTTTTAAAAGTAGCTCAATGCCAGGTAACTTTAAAAGGAAAAAAGAAAAATGCCAAGGCAGGGGAAAAATAGTAATGCAGCTTGGTTAAAGAAAGCTCTAAATATATAAGAGCATAAATTGCTAAAGGTAAGCCACTACTTGTAGAATGGACAGAAGAACCTACAATGATGAGTAATGTAAGGCTGCCCATGTATCACTGGATTTTGTATGAAAGTCTATGGGACCTGTTATAAGAAAATGCCTATATACATGGGCCTGCATACCACTTCAGTCCTGTGGTGGATGATGGACTGTGGTTAACAGAACAAATGTGAGAACGTTCTCACATGAATTATAACAAATATATAATACTAATACAAGTTGTTAATAATAGGGTGGGTTGGGGGAAAAGTACACCAAATATAAGATATGGACTATAGTGAGTAGTAATATTTTGATGATGCTCTTCTATCATCTTTAACAAATATTCCACAACAATGCAAGGTATTGGTGGTGGGGTGATGTGCTGGAGTCCCATATGCTATGCATGTTTGTTGTGTAAGTTCACAAATTTTACTATAAACTTATTATTTATAAATGGTCAGGTATGCATGATATACTTCAATAAATTTTTTTAAACACAAAAAAAGAGAATGCCTATATATCTCACAAAGTCAGAAAATGTTAAGAAAGTCTAGAGAGGAGTTTTGAAGTCTCTGTGTCCAGCCCTCAAATTTTGATGTGGAAGACCTATGAAGTGAAATGACTTGCCTGCCATCACTAACAATTAGTAGGAGTTCAAGCAGATGCTTTTACTACAATGCAGTGCAATTTCTAAAATGGAATCATAATGGTATGACTCATATTGAAGTGAGTTATAGCATAGATATATCAAATATTGAAGGAGAGAAGTTTTTAAATATTTCACGAGAATCCCAAAGATATGCATGCAAAAGTCAACAGAACAAAGTGGAAAAGGAAATAGAAGATACAGTGCATCAAAAAAAAAAAAAGTATAAAGGAAATGGTGAGAAATGAAATTGGGATGTGAAATTTAAGAAGCGAAAAATCAAGAAGGAAAAATGAGCCTGAGGGGAAATTGGAAGTAATAAGAAACAGTATGAAGCTGATCATACCTCTAGTACCAAAATTCTATTTCTGAATAGTAAAAATGCAGAAATGCCTAAAAAAGTAAAATCAGAAATAAGAAGAAAGGTCGAACACATTATAGAATATAGGAAAGTGAAACAAATGAGGAAAATATTGGAACTTTGAGTATAATTTGTTTTTAAGAAAGGAATGTCTGTTTCAATTTGACTGACTGGTGGAAAGAAATTAATTTTTTATGTATAGCATTTATTGGTGAAATTTAAAAATTCACAAAGATTAAGTAATATATATGAAAAGGCTTTCATGGGTTAAAAATATTAAAATGTAAGTCAATGCTGTGCTTCCTAGATGATAAATTACACATTTTTCAAATGCTGATATTTCTGGAATTGGGATGCCTTTTTCGCTGTGTACATTTACTGTAATTTTCTTTTTTGTCTGAACATCTGTTATTGAATTCATGCTTTCACCTGCAATCCACAGCACCTCCAAATCAAGGGGCTCATTTACTACAGAGGAGGAGAACCTGGGCACGGCACCTACCCTGGCTCTGGCATCAACAAGGGCGCCGTTTCTCAGCAGGCATCGGACCACTTCCACCTGCCCCGCCCGGGCCGCCATGTGCAGTGCAGTCTCCCCACGCTGCCAGGAAACACAGATTATTGAATCATAAATAAACTCACTGCCTGCCCTGGGTGGTAAAGAACAAAGTCGTCCTTGTTGTCAAATACAGCCCTATATCCAAGGAATTAAGAAATCTATATGGAAAGGCATAATTATTTAGTCTAGAAAAATACAGTTTTGGATCTTCAACAGCATCATTAAGGATAAAACAAAAGTTTATTTATCTTATTTTTTCCAATCCGTGATGAACCAGTGAATTTATCCAAACACCCAAGATACCCTGAGGTTTAACTTCACAATCAACCTAGCATAACTTACACTGTTTTTGGTGTTGAAGTTATCTTTTGTCTTATAAACCTAAATCTGTCATTGTCACACTTAACTGTGTGTCACAACTTGAATCTGTTTTAATGAGAAATTCTAGATGCTGAACAAGTCGGCACATTGCAAAATATCACATCATTTGTACCACATATAGATGATTTTTCAATATTCAAAATTTATTTCTGAAATCAACTACCATTTTCCATTTGTTTTTTTGTGTGTGGTATGAGACTAGAGTACAATTGTCCATACAAGACATTTGATTTGCCCATGAAGTCTCCTCTTAGCATTAATGAGCGTGTTTAATTGTAGTCAAGTATTTGAGAGATTGGCTGAGAGAAGAGTAAAGTGACTGTTAGTGTCATCCACTCAGGTAGGCAGCACTGGACATCATGTCATTCCAGGTATCTTCGTGCTGCATCCAGGGATGACACACTTTTTCAGGATATAGTAGCTTAAGCTGCAGCAGGAAGGATTAGGGTTAGAAGTCAAAGAATTTTCTCATTAGGAGGCCTGTTAATAACTGCCACAAAGAGAGTTGTTTTTTAATCAGCACTTTTTAACACGATATGAAGTTCTGAAGAAGGCAGAATTTCTTTCATTCAAATAAATTATTATGAAAGAACAGCATATTGTAATACAATTATTACAGATTTACTCACACAGCTATTCTAGAAAATAAGGCAGATTTCAACCAAGTAAAGCAAACCATTCTAAATAACCCAAATTGATTTTAAAGTTGGTTGTGGTGATTTGGTTATTTCTGACAAATTCTAGTGAATAATTTCTTCAGGTTCCTTGCACAGCAAAAACCCTTACATTTAGAAGGTTTAAGGAGAATTTAGTTTGGTACATACCTCACAGTTAATTTTTCCCTATATTCACAACTTATGAAGTTATGAGAAATTCATTTCAAATGATTTGATTTTGAAAGCATTAAGTTGGAGGTCTTTTCTAATTTTCTCTTCTTTGTTGATGACTCATTTATCCTCTAATGCCCTTATTTTCTGATGGCATATTTGACCTTTATGAAGTAAATGTATCTGGAGTACAAGTACATTGATTTAGAAAATGACATATTATTGCAATAACAATATTTGTCTTTAGGCTTAGGATATTCTTGAGTATGGTAAGATTTTTCCGCTTTGGACGACCATGACTTCTAACTTGTTTTCAACATCATTTAAGATCTATCTCTAAATGGATAAGGCTAAGAGCATCTCAATATTAAAAAAAAAAACAAAAACAAAAACAAAAACCTTGAAAATTCTCCTTACTTTCAGTCCTCACAAAACTTTGGTATTTTTACTCATTTTACTAGTAATGAAGGTAAAAATAAATTTTCTTACAAGGTGTTAAGTCAAAGAGGCACCAGGAGTTCCTACTCAATGAGGAATTGACATATTCATTTTACAACCCATGCTGCATCAAGTGAGGGGTTTTGAAAATCTAAAAATGTTTCCAATATTCGTCTTCAAATTTCCAGAACCCCT
Source organism: Chaetophractus vellerosus (assembly GCA_004027955.1). Classification (NCBI taxonomy): domain Eukaryota; kingdom Metazoa; phylum Chordata; class Mammalia; order Cingulata; family Chlamyphoridae; genus Chaetophractus; species Chaetophractus vellerosus. Next base: position 17,103 of record PVKH010003992.1, read on the forward strand.
ATTTTATAATTAAAGTAAGTTATTTTTATGGTATTACACACATAATACCATATATTTGTATATCTAACTACATATAGTTAGATATAAAACCTAACCTAAAGTATTAGCCTTTTACTCTAAAAAAAGTTTTGTGTATATACATATATACATAGAAACACACACATGGTTGCACACTTTAAAATAATGCTCTTGTTTAATCCTTACTCAATGGCCCTAGGCTAACTGATGTTCTTGTAAATTGCTTTTATCCTTTTGTATTTATATTACCCTATTTGTACATAGACATAAATAAGAAAATAAATGACAATGCATGTATTTTTTAATCAATAACTTCCATTTCTTGATTGTTAGTCACCTCATTTCAGTCAACAGTCTTGTTTTCCTTAATTAAGCTTATTAAATTTAAGGATTGTGGGGACTATTTAAACAAAATATAGAGTGTGAACTGTGCCGTGAATCCTTTGATTTGTTATAGGAAGAAGAGAAAACTTTTTAGTAACCCACATTGTACTCTTGATAGCCCTAAAAGTGTTTGGTTTTCTACTCCCATGGTTCAGTCAATGCATATTTTGGATTGTGAATTGTAACTGGCAGTACAGTTTTCTAGGTTTCAAAGTGCAATCATAAACTTTCTGGAAAAGGAGCTTGGTAGTAAAAATATCTGCTCATGAATGAGTAATTGATACACCTAACACTTGGAGTGAATTTTTTCAGACAAAAACAAGACTGGCAAGAGAATGGGTATGCTCATGCCCAAAGCAGGTACTAAGTTTCATGCCCCTCTTCCCAGTTGTTAAAACTGACTCTGCTGACAGCTACATTGACTTTCACTTTGGCTGCATCAAGTCCGAAAGCATCGAAGCACGACAGATAGCATTGCATTAAAAAATGCAACATGATTTCAGGCAACACACAAAGGCTTCAAGGGTGGGTAATTTGGGGTCAGGAAATGACCAACTCTGACACAGCAAGCAGGCAGTCAGTTTCCACACAGTTTCTTAATCAACCTGTAAGGCATTTGGATCTAGTAGCTAGAGCCTCATTTTCTGAGAATATACAAGTTCACAAGCATTCCACTTCTGGAGAAAGTTAAATTCCTCTAAATGTAGGGTTGCCAGATTTAGCAAATTAAAATATAAGACGACTACTTAAATTTGAATTTCAGAAAAACAATGGTAATCATTTTATTATAAGTATGTCCCAAATATTTCATGAATATGCTTATACTAAAAATTATTATTTATCAGAAATTCATATTTAACTGGGAGTCCCGTATTTAATCGAGTAACCATTGTATGGTACCTGCTCTCTGAAGGGCACATCTTACAAAAACAAAAACAAAAATAAACAAAAATAACTAGCAAATATGTTAGAAAAAGGATTATATGGCCAGGTGTCTCTCACGTGTTTGTTTTGAGGGGGCTGTATGGAAAGAGCATGTAATGGGCAAATGAAAAGATAAAACAAAATGAAGACTTTTAGAATGACCAACAATTGGAAGTTAAAATTTAACATAGTAATGATCACATTTGGGAGTCTTTAAGAACCTGAAAGGATGTCAGGTTTTTTCTTGTTTTAATTAACATTTTATTTATTTTATTTGAAAATCTACATATAGCCTATGTAGCATGTTTTGAAGGGAAGTATGTTATAAACCATAACCCTCAAAAATTTGGAATTGGTCAATTAAGAAGCAAAATGAGGGGCCAAAGATTCCGCAACCTTTTGATATAGATTACTCTGATGATTTTGCAAAAATTTCCCTTACAAAGATTAACCTAGGAGATTACAGTCCAGTACCCCATAGAATCCACTTGTACATGTTATTATTATAACATGATACCATAATTTAGCAGATTATCACCATTGCTCCTCTGATCCCATAAGTATCTGAATTCAAAAAGGATAGTAGAGTACAGTGCGCATGGACATAGAGTACTTTCCTTGAGGGTCACTAGCCCATATGTAAGTCTGTATAGATCTCAAAAAACATAATAAAATAAATAAAATAAAATAAAATAAAATAAAATAAAATAAAATAAAATAAAGGAGGCAAGGGAGTGGTGATCTTGTAAGAAAATAAAGGATGAGGTTTATTTATTTTAAAGCTCTAGGAAGTTACTAGAAATTAAACACATGTAGGCTTAAAAGAGTAATTAAAGATCAGCATAAATATTATTACCTCAGGACAAGCTAAAATTAAGGAAACTTATAAACATAGACTTTGTATTTTAAATTTTTTAATGGTTTTATGACCCAGTTGTTGAATAATATGAAGATAAAGTATTTTATGATATTTGAAATGAAAGTTTATTTCTATAATCGATTCTTCCCAGGCATGACAAACTTCAGAACAGAAACAGTGTCCAAAATACAGAGAAATGAAAATAATGAGAAAGAATACAAATTGGAAGTGACATTGGACATTCTCTTTCACAACTCAAATGGAAGAGGCCAAAAATTAGCAGCAGTAATCAATCAACTGCTTTTGAAAATATGATTCTTTTTAATAATAAGCACTAACATTTATTTGGGATGAGTTATTTCTATTTCATGTTTTTTACAAAAATCATAATTTTGCAGTGGCCCCTTTCAAGCTTCAAATGAATGACTGCGTCCTATGAAGGGTAAGTTCTCTTGCTCAGGAGAAAGTTTGTATTGAGTGGTTTTCCAGACAAAGTTTAAAGGGGTGAAATTCAAGAAAATGAGAGATATGTAAAGAAATTAGAAATAAAAATTCTAATTTAGATAAGATAGGAGATTTCGGGAATATCCAATGTTTATTGGCAGAAAGTTATCTGGAGACCAACATTCGTTCAGAACACATAAAAAACGTTGCAGTAGCATAACTATTTCATTTATGAGAAGCCTCCATTCTAGCAAACAAAATCAAATCTAAATTAAAAATCAAAGTAAAGATAGAAAAGGTAAAATTCCATGTAATTAAGGAGAGGGAATTTGGTATCAAGTAAAAATTCCTAATCTGTCTTTGTTTAATCTTTGATGTGATTGTTTGTGGTAGTGACTAAATTGTTTTGCTGTTCTAACTGAAATTATCTGGTATATAATTCATTCAAACAACTGGGATGAGCCCTGAAAATTTTATTAAAACCAATTATCCATTCTCTTTCAGGGGAACTTTTAAAATGTGTTTTGTTTCACTAATGCATTTCAGGTGCATGTTCAATCCATCTGCAACAGGAAGCCTAAGCTGTCTTTCTCCACGGCTTCAGTTTTGTTTTCTTACACACGTCTTATCCTATCAAGGTTCTTCTCAGCCAAGTTCTAGAAACTATTTCAATAAGACGTGATCACAGGGGCCCTACTAAAAGCTCGCTTTCTCCCTTGGATCACATACACACAAACATACCTACACACACCCACGCTCTTCCGCTCAGTCTTTCTCCTGTGGTTATTCTAACCCAAGCCATACTCACAATGTTAGTGACATCTGGAGACGCTCCGTTCTGCAGCAGAAGGAGGACAATGTTCAAGTGGCCCATGAAGGCAGCCACATGTATTGGTGTGAGGCCAGACTGCGAAACAAAGCAACAGCAGTTTTACTCCTCTGCACCGGTGGGGGCTTTGGGGCTTTTTCCGATAAATAAACTTGAGTGAAGAGGACAGAAGATGGGTGAAAGGAAGGGGAGGGAGTAAGAGAAGGAATGTTTCATGACAGGTTGAAACATTTTTCTACCTCTGTTATAGCTTGAATTGAAGCCCCATATTTCACCAGCAGTTCCATGACTTTGATGCGATTTTTCTTGCAGGCAATGTGCAGTGGAGTAAAACCATTCTGTGCAAAAGACAATCAAGTTAGTTGAAAACATGCAGATACGATTTTCACACAACTCCATGCTGGCACATTGCAGGCAATAATGTTACATCGTCACATAATGTTCCCATTTCCTCCAACCCTGTAGGTGCTGGGATTTGGAAAAGAAAGAAGTGGTGGTGTTGAGCTTTACTGATATGCGGTGGACCTGTACAGAATTCTGTTTGTGTGGTTACAAAGAAAACAAATGTGAATAAAAAACTGTGGATCTACTCTTCAAAGAAAGAAAAAAATAGAGGGGTAATTATGTTTTAGAAGTTCCAAGGTATTCTAAGGTATACTATTTGGTCCAGTTGTGAAATGGCTTGAAGTTACATAGAAGATGAGCATATATTTTCTGATATAGGGCCATTTCTTCAGAGCATAAAAACTGTTCATCTGTCTTCTTTCAATGATCTAAGAATGTGACTGCTTCTATAATAAATGTTTCAGCTTTGTTACCATTTTATTTAGGGAGCAGATGTTGCAAATTAGCAGAAATTGTCATTTATAGATTGGTGATATTTTATATTTGGAAGTTATATTTTGCATATTAAAAGTTTGTATAATATGTGCAAATCAGACAAATTTTACTGTATACAGAAATAATTAAGTTACTGAATATTTTCAAGAAAAGTATGGAGAATTTCTGGGATGACTATCAAAAGATACATCTTAAAGGGAAAGGAATGTGGGAGAAAGTTTTCAAGGTATTTTCTAACTTTCCAAACTGGGCTAGTGTCCAGGGTTTAGGGAAAACTACCTAAAACTTGTTAACTAGCCCCATGTTTAGTGCTTATATATTATATTGAAGTTCTCTTTTATTTGAACAATGATCCTTTTATTGTGTTACATCTACTCTGCCAGTTAGCAGTTGGGCATATCCCAACAGGGACTGATTATCAGTCAATATTTTTAAACAATAGCAGTGCTCAGGAAAGCATATGGTCTTACTTAAGGTAATGACTTATTATTCTTCACAATGTAGCTATACCTTAATTAATTTGTTAAGTCATTTTCTTTGATTATGAATGATGCAACAAGCTAGATATAAAGGGCCACATATACCTGCAGCACTTACAAGATTTTCAATTATTTGATTGTTATATTGATCCTTATCCAATTGAAAATGAGTATTTTCCTCATGAGAAAATAAATATCCTCATATAATTGCACAAACCCTAAAATTATATTTACCTCCTGGTAATTATACATAAATTGTTTCCAATGGAAGATTTCTAATAAAAATAAATTTTAATTTCTGCTTACAATGACATTGTCTCACCTTAAATACTGAATATCTGAAGACTGATTTTAACTGATATCAACCATGTAAACACATAGAAAAAAAGGTTTGCTTTTATTGAGATTTAAGAAATAAGAGGCATAAATTAGTACTAATACTTCCAAAGATTATTGTTAGAGTATAAGTGAAGCAAGGAAGATTTATTCAATATTAGACCTTAGGAGACAGAATATGCTCCAGGGGCAGCCTTTTGCAGTTTTCTCTTGAGCAGTTCCTGGAGTGGTTTATATAAAATGCTTACTGAAGCTATAAGAAGCTAGACATCACTTTTCTATTAACATATATTTAGGTAATCAGGTCAATAAGAAAAATCTGCAAGTGAATGCTTCACAAGCTGACATTTTATACTATCTTACATAGTAAACTTTATTCACCATTTTAAAATCTTTTTTTCCCAAAAAAAGATTAACCAAGTTCAACTATTTCACACCTTTAACCTGACTCTCTCTAGAAGTGTCTACATTTTTCATAATGTCCTATTTTTGCAGCTTCTTTGTTCCATTCAAAATTCTTTATCACTCTAGAGGTTTCATATCCATCTGTTCACAAGCCACTAGTCTCATAAATGCTATCCCTGTGTTCTCTTAAATCTATCCTTGCTCACCATGACTTAATAGCAATAAATAAAGACACGAATTAGACCAGGCAGCTTGTGGGGGTTAAAACTTAGGAAGACTGACTACATAACTGTACCATGCCTTACTGGTGTCTACACCACTGGTCAATCAATGTTGGTTCTCTTGTCTTGACCTGTATTCAGCTAAAGTGGCCTGGGCCAGGTTTACCAGGGCTCGCGCGTTCGGATTGGCTCTCTTGTCCAGAAGGAGTTTGGTTACGCGATAGTGGCCGCAGTGAGCAGCAACGTGGAGGGCTGTCAGGTAGTCCAGGGTGACGTCATCTACGGGAGCCTTGTGCTGCAGCAGGTGCTTCACACAGTCCACGTGGTCCCCCTGTGCAGCCATATGGAGTGGAGACAGCCCATTCTGTGCATGTAAACAAAACCAATCAATAATGGGGGCGTATACAGAGTTTGGGACTTTTTTTTTTTGAATAATGAAAATGTTCTAAAATTGATTGTGGTGATAAGGGCACATCTCTGATTATACTGAGAGCCATTGATTATACACTTTGGATGGATTGTATGGTGTGTGAATAAATCATTAAAAGGAAAAAAAATCAAGCCAAGTCTGCATTTTATTCATTATTTTCAGGTTCCAAATCACAACAAAGTCAATCCTTGATCGCTCATGTAGTTGGTGGCAGGGGATAAAATAATTTCCATTTGACATCTGACTATATATTATATTTAATGGAGAGGGAAGCTAAAAGAACCTTTACTTTCAGAATTATGCTAAACACAAATTAATATGTCTTTCAGTAATGAGTATATGCTATGTATGGCAATTCAGCCTAATTTCATTAGTATTAGGCAATATTAGATATACAAACAAGTGATAGCTGATGCTTAAATTATTTGTATCCAATTCCATACACAGAAATCTAAGTTCAATGACTCTCTGCCTGCATTTCATTACTTATAAAATGGAGAGGGTGGGGGCTGGAAGAGGAGCATGTGGGTGGGTCAAGGAGGGAAGGAGATTTTGAATCTCTCTTAGGTCCACCTTGCTCTGAAATTCTGTGATTCCTTTTTCTTATCAAATTATGAGATTTGAACTGGAATTTGAGAGAGCAGGCAGGTAGGAATTAAAAGAGTGTGAGCAACAGTGAACCATGTGTTGTTACTTTGAAACTTTCAAATTTTGAGGACAATATAAACATCTTTATCTTTAATCCTAGGTGAAAGTCAACAGGAGGAGCACA
>PVKH010003993.1:0-23996 GCA_004027955.1 Chaetophractus vellerosus
TCTGCTTTTCTCAATCTGCTTGCTTTGCTGCCTCTTGTCTAGCCTTTTATACTTGAGACCACGCCCACTGAGGGGTGGGGCTCAACGTCTCACTGACGTGGCAGTTAACGCCCTACTCATAACTTAATCATGCCCAGATGAACAGATTAGTTTACAAGAATAATCCAATCTGTATTTTTGGAATTCACGATTAAATAAACTCTGAAACCATTACAGTAGGAAACTGAGCCAGTCCCATCCCAATTACTCATTAGCATAAACCTGCCTGTCTTTGGATGCTATAAAACTACCAGAATTACTGCAGATCAGGGAGACAGATTTTGGGCTCTCTGATCTTCTTTCTATGCACTAGAAATAAAATTCCTTCTCTCTTTGAAACGCTGGTGTCTCAGGAATTAGTTATTTGAAATGTATGGGGCAGAAAAGAGCCGTGCTCAGTGACCGTAATTTCATGTTAACGCAGCATACGGGTTTGTGAAGTAGCGTCCCCCGCATTATTGCAGTTAGCTGCATATGACCCTATAAAGTTGGCTTCATTACCTTCCAGTTCTGCTTATGAGGAACAGAGGCTCAAACAAATCATCATAATTTTCAGGAGGCAAGGCAATCCTGGATTGTTTTTGTTTTATCTTTGTTCTACTCTCGGCCCAATTTGTTCATTTTTATGCCCCAACTTTTAGATTCTTCTGCCACTCTTTCTTTCCATAACTCAGATTATCTTTCTACCATCTATTAAGATAACTTTCAGAAAAACTGTACTCTCATGTTAAATAATTTAGTTTCACTCAAAAGATAGGAGGGCACAAGGCAGATTTTATAACAGGTTCAAAGAGAAAGCCAAAACAGCACAAATTTATCTAGAGCAAAGGAATGTTGAAATGAATTGCAAATGAGGACAAAATCCTTTTCTCCTTAGAAGGAAGAGTCAATTAAAATCCCAAGATAGTATTTACATATCTAACAGTTATCTACAACTTACTAAGTTGTAAAACCATTCAAAGACCATGTACAGGGCTAGAACCTGAGACCTTGGAAAGGTGTACTACAGACAGTGCACAGTTTTACAATACAACACCTTTTTAAAAAATTTCTAATTGTAGAGAGGCCCCAATCTTTAGTCCTGGAGATTATACTCAGTTCTTTCTCTATTACTCCCTCGGATAAAGTATTCAATTTTATGGGTTAAATTCTGTTTCCTATGCTGGTAATCTCAACATACATACTTCCATTCCCTCCAAGCCTCCCCTAAGACCTAGCCCTGAATTTCATTTTTATATAAGGCATCTATATTTGAAAACTCATGTCAAACTTCATCTGTATAAAATTAATACCTCTGTGCCTCCCATTAAATTAGACAGACTTTTCAATAGAGCCACTTCTGTTACTGCCACAACTATTATTCCGGAGTCCCAGAATTAATTTTAAATCTTCCATCTAATTTGTGCTTCATCTCCAGTGGTTATTGGTCTTCATATTTTTCCAACAAAACATTTCTTAGATGTAAGCTTTCCATTTGCATATCATTCACTCTTAAATTACCATCTAGTTTTTCCTCCCCATTTCTATCCCCTTTCAATCCAATATGTGGCTACCAGATGAATCACTGTAAAACCCACTTTCAGCATGCAGCATAGATATTCTCAAGTATACCCTATACAAATTTAAACATTGGGGCCATGATATTTTTCAGAGATGACTTGTAACAGTATCTCCATATGCTCTTGTTTCTACGTGGTCCTGCCACTGCCCCACAAAGAGTTGGAGTCTTTGCTGCCTCTTCTTGAGGCTGGACATTCCTTTGAGACTGCCTCAACCAATCAAGAATGGTAGAAGTGATGCTATGTGACTTCCAAGGCTAGGTCTTAAAAGGTGATACAGCTTCCACCTGGCGTTTTCTCTCTTGGGATGCGTGCTCTTGGAAATCGGCCTCCCTGCTGTCAGGAAGCCAAAGTCACATGGAGGTGTTTGGCCAACACAATCAGGTGAGGCCCTAGCTGGCAACCAACATTAACAACCAGAGGTGTGAGTGAGGAAGTCTCCAGCCCCGGTCCCATCTGAGAGCTTCGGTATGAAAGAACCCAACCTAGGGCTGCCTAGCTAAAACCAGTCAATTCCCAGATCCTTGAGGGAGAATAAATAGCTGTTGTTGTTTTATGCCATGCATGTAGGGTGGCTTGTTGTGTAGCAACAGATAAGTACTGCTATAGGAAAGGCATTAAATCATAATCTAAAATTTTTTAATGGCAACATAGTCACACAGTTGTTATAAATTGCTGAATTAATTTTACTAATAGCGTTTTGAGCTCTGAACTTCTTGAATGTAGTGATCATGTTCATTATCTGAATCCCATTGTCTATCACAGAACTGGATGAACAAATAGTTTTTAAGGAATTAACTGACCAGTTAGAATATATGTGGATTTTACTCAGTTTAGGTTGATTGGGCCTTGAAATAGTTGTGGCTCTTAATTAAAAACAGAAACTCTCATTTTGGGTTTGTTTGTGTGTTTGATTGGATTGTGGGGCAGACAGAATCATGTGCCTCAACAAATGACATTTTCTTAATCTTTCTTTAAAAATCTTAATTTATGTTCCTATGGGTGTGACTCATTTCAAGTGTGGACTCATTTGTGAATAGGATCTCCTCAGATCCCAGAGTGGGCCTTAATCCATGGAGAGAGAACTCAAAGACAGAAGTCAGAAATCAGAGAATGCCACAGGAAGAAGCCAGAAGTCAGGGGAAACTGGAAGAGCAGACACAAGAGAAAAAGATTGCACTGTGACGGGAGGCAGAGGTGCAAGCCAAGGAACCCCAGGGATTGTGGTAAGCCAGCAATGTACCTATTTGTCTAACAATTCTGAGGCCTAACTTGAAACTAAGAAGCTGGGGGATAGGTGGCGATCTATTGGAGGTTCACACAAATTTTAGGGAAACAAAGTAGACAATAGAGTTCAGATTCCAAATATTCAAAGCCCGAAGAATAAGATAAATGTTAAATCAGGCAAAGTTCAGAAAGGGAGAACTGTTTTAACATTACCCCATCATTCTAGCCATGAGCAAACAGAAGAAGAAATTCACATGAAACTGCAAAGGAAGAGCATCATTCTCCAATGTCATCTCAAATATCCACTAAGGAGGGGTGTCCTATGAATGAATAATGGGGTAAGCAGAATAATAGCCTCCCAAAGATATCCATGTCCTCATCCTGGGAATTTGAGATTATATTAGATTACATGGCAAAGGGGAATTAAGGTAGCAGAACAGCATTAGGGTTGCTAAACTTGAACCTAGATTATTGGGGTGGGCCCAGTGTAACCACAAGGGTCCTCAAAAGTAGAAGAGGGAAGCAGAAGAGTCTGTGTCAGAGTAATGAAATGTGAAAAAGACTCGAGCAGCCATTGCCAGCTTTAAGGTGGAAGGGAGCCACCAGCCAAGGAATGTGAGCTGCATCTAGAAGTTGGAAAAGGCAAAAAAAACACACAACAAAATCTTCCCTAGGAGATTAGAAGTAGTGCAGCCATGGCAGCCCCTTGATTTTAGTCTAGTGAGACCCACTTTTGACTTCTGACCTCCAGAAGTATAATACATTTTCATTGTTTTAAGCCGCCAAGTTTATGATAATTTGTTACAATAGCAAAAGGAAATTAATACAATGGCCAAGGTTGGTTCTTCTAATAGAAATACCCTAACAGTGGAAAGCAATAACTCTTCCAGGTACTAATATGAAAGAATGAAATGATCCCTAAAATAATCATCTTCCATTACCTCTGTTATTAATCTCATCAGTCCAGACATCTAATAGTTATTTGGAATAATAAATAGATCTAAAGAGAAGACTTTGAATAGATAACTGTTTATTATTCTTTAAGTATTTACATCTTTGGTCCAAAATAAAGGGTAAATGTAGGACTGGATGGAAAATAGTGTCCTTGGGGTTTTGTTAGTATGTTTCAGCTGATTTGAACCTATCCATTCCGCCATGAGAAGTAGGCTGGCACCTGAGGACAGGCAGAGCTGTTATAGCAAAAGTGCTATTGTAAACACTTGTCACTTGGAGCTGTCCAACATCTAAAGTCCCTTTCTATTGGAACCCTGATCTCCCCTTTGGAGATTTCCTCACGTTCTGTTGAGCATCCATTCCCACCAGAAGAGCCTACAGTCTCGCTTACAACCAAGAACAAAACAGATGCCCAAACCAAGGAAGAGCTCTATCCTACAACCCTCAAACAGACCATAAATACCCATAATAGCATTTGATGCCATTTTCAAAATCACCAATTGGCTGAAGAAAGCCATCCTAATAAACCATTCTGATTCTACCTGCATGGACAAGGATTTGGAAAAGTTTTACCTGAATTTATTCTCTGTGATCAATTATAAAGTTCATTTCTAAAATGAAAACTCAGGGCCGGCTGTATAGCCCAGTGGATAGGTCGCCAGCTTACCACATGGGAGGCCCCAAGTTTGGTTCCCGGGGACCTCTCCAAAGCGGGCAGACCGCCTTGAGAAGGGCAGGCCGCCATGGGCAGGGTAGAGCCGCTGTGGACAGGGCAAAAAATGCTGCCACGGGCAGGGCAAAAGCCACCATGGGCAGGGCAAGTCACCCGAGAAGACACAGAAGAAAACAGAGAAATGAACACAGCAAGAACAAGCAGAAAGGGGGGCATATGTAACCAAAAAATAAAAATAAATAAAATAAAATAAAATGAAAACTCAATCTTTTGCAAAAACAAAATCACAAAGAGAAGAATGACATTCTTGACTGCCAAAATATTTAAAACATTTATACAATAAAAATAACTGAAAAATAGAATAAACACCAAAGGGAACTATTTTTGGAAAATGCTTGATTACATAGGAAGAATGCTGTATCAGCACCTATATAAAATAAAAGTCTTGTTTAAATTTTCCAAAAACTCAAAATCCCAGAGACAATTCATTCTAGTTACAAAACTTTGGAAAAAATATTTGGTTTTGGCTTGATGTACTCAAAGAAAGGGAAATTAAAGCATCAATAAAATACTTTATACCTATTAAAATGTTTTTAAAAATTAATTATTAATATTCAATTGTAATGTGGTAAAACTAATATATTTGCATAAAATTGTGGAACTATATAAAATTATATTCCTCACTGTTTTCTGCCTGTAAAAATGATACTGTTTTAAAAGGTTGAACAATTTTAATGGAACTAGATGATTATACAATTTTATATACATTCACAAAAACACCCTGCAAGCTTTCTGGGAATTGTACAAAGAAAGCAGTGGGGAACACATCTTTGCAGAGATTTTTCTTGGAGTTGGAACTGGAGATTAGTATTTTGGTCTTTTGAATTCAACTCCATCAGCTTCCATCCTCTTTCTTTTCTCAATGATTGCATTGATCTGCTTCCACTGGCGATCAAGCTCTGCCTTGCCATTGGTTTCTCTGATATGCTTGGTTTTCCGCCCTTCAGAAATTTTGATGCCATACTGGAACACAGCCTTGGGCAAAGCCTCCCTGTTTTTCATATACTCGCTGTATTCCTCCTGGGTATCAAAGTCCCAGCGGCCTAAGGGGCCTTTCTTGTTACCTTTGTCCATTTTGCTGTAGTCCACTTCCTCATCACTGTCCACAGCCATGTCATCCAATGTGGCTGGGTAGCACTCTGCATAACTGTAGGACATGCCAAAGAAATCTCCCAGCTGCTTCTTGCTCTCAGGCTTTATCAGTGATTCAGTGCCTTCCCAGCAAGCAGAACCAGAAAACTTCTTATTGATGGACTTGATCAAGTCCTTGGCAGACTTAGGTCCTTTGTCAATGTCCATAAGCTCATCATCCACTTTGGGCTTCAACATGTAGCTGTGCCTCTTCACCTCTACCTCCGGGTCCTGCTTCCCTTCCCAATATCTCACTCGTTCCTTGTCGGGAGGTGTCTTGGTCATGGAGGGCACATAATCTCCAACATCCTCAAAAATGTTCATGTCAGCCTCAGGAGGTTTCTTCTCTTCCAACTTCCCTTTATCTTTCTTCCTGAGATTCTTTTTGTGGGTACCCTGCCTCAGGTAGGAAAAGATCTGGGTGAGCTTATTGATGACAATGTCATTTGTGGTCAGTGTGGTCAGGGTCTCCATGGTTGGACAATCAGCCTTGCTGCGAATAAGAGTAGTGGGGATGTCCGTGCCAGCAGACTTATCATTCAAGTCCACCACATAAGCCATGCGGCCTGGCAGGAACAGCTCATTCCGCTCGTATGCTTTACTCTTGAAGACTATGTTGTAAACATTGCGACCCAGGTGTGTTTTAAATTCGATCTTATTCTCAGGATCCTCATCTTTCTTGGTTTCTTTTGGGGACATTTTCATCAGTTCTTCCTCCTCTTTATCTTTGCTGGCAACCTCAGCTCGTACCTTCTGAAGCAAAGCAAAATCCAAGCCTTTCACCAAATGGGTATGTTCCATATCACCACCCAAGAATTTGGAGTTCTGGATCAACTGTCTTCTCTTCTCTGCAGCTGATTCATTCACCTCTCTAGTGGGGCCCACAGCTCTGTAATTAGCTCTGGTGTTGATCAGCTCAGTTTCCTCATAATCTTTGTTCACCCTATCTCTCCGTTCCTTGGCACGGTCCCGGTACTTCTTTGCTAGCTCCTGCTTTCTCTCAATTTCTCGTTGGTATAGCTTGGCATAATTTTTCTTTTTCCTCCTTCGTGCAGATGGGTCTTCATCCTCATTGTACTCCCTTGGCATCTCATGGTGACATGACTTAGAGGGATGTGCAGAGGTGGGTACTTCCCTGGGGGTCGTGAGAAGCTTCCTGAAGTCTTCATTGCTGAATTTTGATTGGTGGAAAGAGTGAGGATCATCGACATCAAAACCTTCTGAGACCAAAGGGCTGGAGAACAGTTCACTATCTTGCTCCGACATCTTGTCTGCCAAAGATAATTTTTAAAAGATCAGCAGGGAAAGATCTGGCAAAGGCATTACAGCATTATCAAAAATGGAAAAAAATCAATAATGGATAGGGTGATAGGGAATGTTTAAAAAAGTCACAGTACAATATATAACGAACACTATGTATTTGCTAACAATAGTAATTATGGAAACATTAAAAATACTTATAGGAAACTTAGGGAAAAAGAACATGAAATTACAACCACATAACTATATTCACAAAGATCATAAAGTAATATTAAAAAAATAAAAATAATTTGTTCAATTATTGGAATTGTGAGCTATTTTTTCATTTAAAATTTGACTTTAATGTGAACATGTGATTTGGTAATCACTAGGGAAGGAAATAATAGATAAGTGATAAAATGAAAGTAAAAATTGCAAACTTCAGGAAAATAAGCATTTAAAAGGTGTGTTTCCTTTATGATTAGTTCAATTAAAAGACATTAATTAAAAGGTTAACAATGAAATAAATTTACCAAGTATATTCTCTTGGAAATGTTAAACTCAGTCTCACGATTTTACCATTTCCAAAAGAATTTCAAATTGATGATTGCCCAAAATCAAAGAGTGCATGATGTGAAGTGCTTTTTTTTAAAAAAAGAACCCAATACAAATTTGAATAGTCCTGTCTCCCCAAAACAAAAATAATTGTTACACTACCATATAGGTATAAATCACATACATCAGAATAAAAAGTTATTACGTCAAAGATGAGATAGGTAGAGAAAGGAAGATAGACAGGCAAGCAGAATATATTCTACAATTGCAAGGTAAATTTGCCATCAACAAATGGTCAATTCTTTTTGCATGACCTTCAGTATCCCTCTAACAAAGCAAATGAAAAAAAAAATCCTATAAAAGAAGTCCTATAGTTAGCAATTAGTATAGAGAGTTTAAAGGGGGTTTAAGAACAGGAAAGCGATAAGGTGATAAAGTTCATCCTTGAGATCTAAGGTTTCATTTGACATGGATATGCATCAGATATAAATTGGTGTTCTTAAAAACAAAAAAAGTAACACAGTCTTCGTCTACAAGCTGTCATTTCCCAGATGGAAAACTAATTAATCTCATATGTAAATTCTAAATAACTTACTCAAGAACATGACTTGAGCTAGAAGATATTACCACTCAGGCCTCTGTGTACATTTTTATGTACTAAGCCTGATAGACCATCTGTCTGGAGTTCTCATCTGTTTTAGTTTACCAAAGGGAGCCGATGCAAAGTACCATAAATGGGTTGGCTTTTCTAAAGGGGACTTATTTGTGGTAAAAGTTTACAGTTCCAAGGTCTCTGAAGTGTCTATGTGAAAGCATCAGCAGAGGAGCTTTCTCACCAAAGCCAGCTACCACATAGCAAAGCAAGATGGCTGCCGAGGTCATTCTTTCTGCAGCTATAGGCAAACCTGGCATAGGGCTTGTCTCTTACCTGGACTGTTCTCTCTCTCTCAGGACCTCAGTTGTTTGCGCCTTTCAAGGGCTTCTCTCTTTGAAGCTCAGCTGTGGGCAAAACCTCTCTCAAGTGGCAGGATCAGATATCCTGGCTTCCTTTTCGTGTCTGTCGATCTCTCCATGTCTCTGGGTTTTTATAGACCCAGCAAGAGGGCAGAGAGTCATACCTTGCTGACGTGGCCCAATCAAAAGCCCTTAAGTGATTTTATTAAGTTATTTAATCACAGAACCCTCAACAGAATTTAATGCAATCAAATTGCAATCAAATGCAAGGGTATAGATTAGTTTAAAACATTATCTTTCTCATTTTGAGATTCATAAAATAATCTCAAAGCACCCCTCCCCAATAAAATTCTATATCCATCTCTCAAACAAAAAGATTAGTAAGGGAAACATCACAGGCAGAGCTAAATAAAAAAGCCCAAACATTTATTAGCCTATTCTTTGTTTGTTTTCTTCACTCAGTAGCAGTGATCTATAACCAGCTGAAAAATTAGTAGCCAGCGATAGCAGAGTATAGGTCTTATAGATCACTTACCCCAAGGTCTGGAATAAGTTGACCAGCTCAGCGGCCTGCAGTTACATTTCCAATATAAATGCCTGTGTGCTGCCTAGTTTTCCAACGGCTGACACTGTCATGTGTTGCCTAAGACCTGTGTAACCAAGTTCAGGACAAATGCAAATCTGCACAATATAATAAGCCCAGAGACCTTAATTAAGCACGCCCTCAAGAACTCTGATTTCACATCTTAATCAACTCATACATAGTAGGTTCACTACAGCCCAGTATTGTGCATTAGAACTATCATTTTTCAATGTGCATGAAAACCGATTTTTCTTTTAAAACTCTTTGGATGTAACTTCTGATGCTCGCTGACATTTATTACTGACTGAGAAGTAGAAAATTCAAATAAAGCACTGAACCAAACAACAGAAGCAATTGGACCATTTTATACTAATAATTTTCCTATACCACCACATGCACATCAAAGTGCTTTCCCTCATGTCATCTCACTGGACTCTTAGAAAAAAAAAACTTGGCAAGTATGATGACTTTATTTCATATTTCACCACAACAAAGATTTGCAAGCATCAGTCCATTCTCTGCCATCCTTCCTTGTACTGTAGATAAACTGACTGTACATCTCTAAGGCCAGTCCTCCAGTAGACCCCATTCCCTCTCACTTAAGGACATCTTCCAGAAATCCCCCCTCTATCGTCTCTCTCTGCAGAATATTACTATCAGCACAAAAACATGCTGTGATTTGTCTCATTTAAAAATGTTTTTGCTTCTTGTCCCATTTCTCGTCTCCAGCTTTAACTCCATATTTCTGCTTCCCTCTATAATAAAACTTTCTCAAAAATTGTTGATGTTTACCGTCTCCAATTAAACTCACTCGGGTCAGACAGCTTTCCCCAACCATTCCAGCAACACAGCTTTTGTCACTAATGACCTCCACTTTGCTAATTCTAAAGGCTAATTCTTAGCTCTCTTCTTCCTTGACTTTTCAGTTGATCATTTTCTCCTCTCTGAAGCATCAAACACCTCGATCATTTGGCTTCCAAGACACCTTATTTTTCTGGTTTTCCTTGCACATCACTGGTCGCTTCTTAATCCCATTTGTTGATTTGTCCTCTCGTTTCCAACCTCCTATGAGTGGAATACTTCAGGGTTCAGCTCTTGGACCTCTTCTCTTCCCTGCCTTACACTCAGTCATTTGTAAACTTTATGGCTTTAAATACCACATATACTTTAGAATCCTAAATTTATAACTTTCAACCAGATGCCCTCAAACTCCAGACTCTCATATCCAACTTCCTCCTCAAAATGTCCGCTTGGATGTCTTAGAGATATATTGAACTTAGCAGTCTGGTTGGGAGTTATGAATTTAAGACCCCAGAAGTGGAAATGATATTTATTCTTATCTGAAACTGACCCTTGTGCTCACCTCCCAAATCTGGTTCCCCATTGTCTTTCCCATCTCCATCCTTCTTATTGCTCAGTTCAAACCTCGGAGTTATCTTCAACTCCTCTCTTTCTCTCAAAATCCTCATCTAGGGGCCGGCTCGATAGCCCAGTGGATAGGGCGCTGGCATACCACATGGGAGGCCCCAGGTTCGATTCCCGGGGACCTCTCCTAGAGGGCAGACCGCCTTGAGAATGGCAAGCCGCCATAGGCGGGCCAGAGCCGCCGTGGGCAGGGCAAGAAGCTGCCACGGACAGGGCAAAAGCCGCCATGGACAGGGCAAGAGCCGCCACGGGCAGGGCAGGTCGCCCGCGGATGGAGCGCAGCCAGCCACCCGCGAACTGAAAGCCGGCCGTGAACGGACGCAGAGACCGCCCACAAGCGGGGAAAGCCGCGCCTTTGCAGTGACCAGTCTCCTTGCGTCGCCGCAGCGGGGGGAAGGGGAGATATGTAATAAAATAAATAAATCTTTAAAAAAAAAAATCCTCATCTAGGGGAGCGGGTGTAACTCAGTGGTTGAGCACCTGCTTCCCATAAAGAGGTTCTGGGTTCATTCCCTTGATATCTCCTTTGAAAAAAAAAAAAAAGGAGCAGATGTAGCTCAAAGGTTGAGTGCCTGCTCCCACGTATGAGGTCCTGGATTCAGTCCCCCGTAGCTCCTAAAAAAAACAACAGCAACAACAACAAAAACTACATCTAATAGTCAAGGAATCCTGTTGGCATTACATTTTTTTTGTCAGTTTGAAAAGGGGATGAGACCCTCCTAAACAGTGTAAGTATGATGCAAACCAAAACTTTGAAACAAAATTAAATAAGGTGGGATTTTTTATATCTATATATCACATTAGTACAAGTGACAAAAACTTAGATATTGGTCTTTTATGTATGCACCAATATACAAATATACCAAAGGACTCTTTAATATATGGGGTGAAAGGTACTTGTCCTGACCAAAAAAAAAGTGTATATATAGGGTATTTGAGTCTTCCTTGACCCTTCCACATCAACCATTTAATTTATTACATGGATATGTGAATAATAATCATCAGCAGTATTATTAAAACATGTTGAAACATCATTATCAATATTAACAGTGATACTATAAAGCAATACCTCAGACAATCTGTTCAGGAAGTAAAAATAAGTAGCCATGGATGCAACATTGCCACGGACATTATTTATTAGATTGCACCACACCCACTTTTTTGAAAACTTCACAGAGAAATAACTGACTTATCCCAGGGTCCAGGTTAGTTGTATATCCCTCGAGCGATTCATTGGATTTTATCCCATGGTCCCTGTGAATTGTGTAACTACCAGGTTTATCTTTTCAAGTTGGCTCCTTGGGGTGTGATTAATAGCTGAATCATTAACAAGTTTGTAGGTAATTAGGTTAGGTGCATTTTAGCCTCATGCAAAGTGCCAGTCTATGTCCCTACATTTTCTTTTTATTCTTTCACTGCCATTATTAACTTCTGTGATTTTGCTATATTTTCTGTACCCTCAAAAGCCACTTTTATACATTCCATAATAAGGTGGGGTTCCAAATAAATAGCAACCCCCCTAAATGAATACATACATACACATATAAATACATACATACAAATATACATACATGCAGTCATACATTTATACAAACATAAAGGATGAGTTGGAAGACTGAAAAGGAAAATTTCTAAAGATAAAGATGGCTCATCTACCCTGGATATGTGTTTTTGTGTTGGAGCAAATTCTGCAAGGTTGGGAGAATTGGTGTCAGTAGGAAACAAGAATGGCATTTATTACTTAGTCCAGGAGTAGCTGAGAAGGAAGAAGAGTCCTCTTTTAAAAGACTGCTGGGAAAAAGCATATTGTGTTACCTTCCAGAGGTCTCTAGACACCAAACAACAGTTACAATATTATCCAACCAAGTATAACAGAAATAACCATAAGGAAACATCATGGCTTTGGTCATACCAATTTTGCTTTTCTACCAAGACTCAACTTAAATCTACCAAGCACAAAAGCTACAACTGATTGGGACCAAACAGCAGCAAGACAGAATTTCAGTGTGGACATGATTTATTCCACTCTTCCCCAAAGTCACATAGTCCTTTTGTCTTTTTTTTATAGGAAAAGACCCACTCTGTCATCAGATGAGCCAGTGGGAGCCAGAAAAGGATCAGACATTTGAAAGGTAATAAGGATGTAACCCCCTTCCCATGTGAATTTAATATATAAGCACTAGTGGTTTCGGTGACTAATTTTGTTCTCTCGTTAAATGATTATACTGTGTGTTTTCCAGTCTGCTTATGTGTTTTCTGAGGCTCTGGGGCAAGGGAAATACATGAACACACATAAAGAAAATGAGGAGCAGCGGCTGCCTGTGATGACAGGAACAAATAATTCATATCAGAAAGGAAAAACAGAGTTGGTGTCTCTATATGGAGTTATCTAACCTTCAAGCCAAATGTTAATAAGCAAAGGATTTTCAGCGTTTCAGTCCAAGATACCATGTACAGTGAACAATGATTCTTGGGCATGCTGGGAAACTAGGCACAGTAATTAATCTTCTTTTAACATCCAATAATTTTAGCCCCACATCCTAATATGTTTCATAAAGAAACAAAAAAAGATTCCACATCTCTTAAAATGTGTATGAAACAATATCAAATTCGTGAAATATATTCCTGTATGTTAGCATTTCAGAACTCTTGGGTAAATTTTATCTGTAAAAATGTCAAGTCTTGGAATTTATAACTGGTGTTTTCCGATCCTCACTATATAGCCTCATCATTTAAAAGAAAGTTCCGTGGAAATGATCAACTGAAGAGAGTTTTATTTTTGCTCCAAGGAATTACCAAAAGAAAAACACATTATTAGCATGTAGCCTGCAAGCATTTGATGGCTAGGGTAAGAAGTGAAACCATTTTCAAGAAGCAGCTGATTAAAGGGCTTGACTCATTAAAATGAATTCAAAGGCTCATAGCTAAGTGGTAAAATATTTCAGAGAAGCAAATCTAATAAACTAATAAGAGGGCTAAATGGCTGCCATATCTACTGTGCACCAATTTAATTCAATGTTGAACACATGGTAAACCTCTTAACCCAATACTTGACAAAATAATTACCTCATTAAAGGAAGAGTGTAAGTGTAGTTTAGAAATCTTCATGGACTTGGGTTTTCCTAAGGAAAATAAAAGCTTTATATAATCTATCTTCTGCTTGATAAGAGAAAAAATAATTTTTAAAATTTCATCAGGTTTTTAGGGGAGTTGAAAAGAGACTCACTTTTTAAATAAAAGCATGTAGATGGAATTTTAAAATATATGACAATTTATATTTCAATGTGTTTTTCTCTCCTGAATTTATAATAGTAACAAAGTTCCAAGGTTTGCTTTCTGTGTGGAGTATACATATCTTATCATAAGATATAATTATAGGATTTAGTTAAGACTGGAATGGAAGGAAAGAGCTTCTTTGTGATGGGCTTCTCAAACTTAACAACACTTGTTGCACATTAGAATCACCTGGGAAGCTGTTAAAACACCAGACGCCTGCACCCCATCTCCAGAATTATTATTTTAACTGGTTTGGAGACCTAGGCATCAGATTTTTAAAAGCTCTCCAGGTTACTCTAATATTCAACTGGGGATGAGAAATCACTGTTCTAAGTAGGTGACCATTTAATGTACTGGAGCACTTTTAAGAGTAAAAGGGGCCACAATGATAATCACACTTGGATTAAAGAGTAAGCCACTACTATTGAGGGCAAACTAAATCATCCCCATGATTAGGTGAGACAAGTTTATAAAATCTCATAATATTTACTGATATCTCCAGTAGGTTCTTTTTCCCTCGAGAACCCTGACTAATCCAGGTGACAAGGAATTCCCCTTTACGCAGGCAATGAAGCATGGGCTGAGCATAGGGAGTACATTCTAATTTTCAAAAGATCTAATTGTTGTCTTGAGATATGTGATGGTTAGGCTCACATGTCAACTTGATCAGGTTGTGGTGCCCAATTGGTCAGTCAAGCAAGCACTGACCTAATTATAATGTGAGGATATTTCTTGGAATTAAATCATCAGTGAGTCAATTGTATCTATGACTGATTACATATACAGTCAACTGTGATTGCCAACAGCTGATTGTGGATGTAATCCAATCAGTTGGAGACCTTAAAGGGAGAAGTGATTTCAGCCATCAGAGAGAGAATCCCCATTTCTACTTTAGACAGCCAGTTTTTCCTGGGGAGCTCATCAAGGACCTTCATCAGAATTTCTGGCTTGCAGCTGCCCTACGGAATTTGGACTCATGCATCCCCACGATTAGGTGAGACAAGTTTATAAAATCTCATAATATTTACTGATATCTCCAGTAGTTTCTTTTTCCCTAGAGAACCCTGACTAATCCAGGTGGCAAGGAATTCCCCATTACATAGGCAATGAAGCATAGGCTGAGCTCTCTCCTATCCAGAACACCGTAGACATATTTGGGTCTGATAGGAAGTTGGCTTAGAGGTAGAGAGAGTCTAACCATCACATATCTTAAGACAACAGTTAGATCTTTTGAAAATTAGAATATACTCCCTGTTATTTCTACCCACCATTTCTTGAGTTCACAGATAGAGTTTAAGCCTTCAGATATTTGAAGACGTATTTCATGTTCCCTCTTTAGCATCATATTTTCTCTTCTACCCAGCCAAATATTTTATCTCCATATTAAATACCCTTCAATTTTCCAAGACTTGTCTCATGTGTTATTGTTTCAGTTTTCTCATCATAGTGGTTCCCGTGTCTGAAGAGTTTGCATGCCTTCTTATAATATGGAGCCCATGCAGGGATTCTCTAAGGATCATTACTTGATATACATATATAGACATGTATATATATATGAACATTTTAAGTAAAGAGTTGATTAAAATGTAAAGCCTATGTACCTCGACTGCTCAAGATACTTACAAAGGCTCTTCTCCAACCAGAGAGATGCAGGCACTCTAAGAAAGGGGCCCTATTGAGGAATGAAATGGTTAACATGAATTTGTAATTTGTTTCTCCTATGGAGTGCCTGAGGCAGTTTCTGTCCCAACCAGAACTATTTGCAAATATTGACTGGTGGAATCTACTAGCTAAATGTGAATGAGGGACCTGAGAAGTTGCTTTGTAATGATTACTTCCTAGGACTGCTTTTAGTTGGATATACCTGGACTGTCCAGATTATTTATTGTAAATTTTCCTGCAATTTATGGACTGCAGCTGGGCTGAAGAATGGATGCTGGTCATTTGACCAGACAGGGCTGTGTGCTAGAAAGATATAAAAAGTGAGAGATCCCAAAACTCAGCGGCTTCCCTGTGCTAACTTGACTTGTATGAAGTTAGCAGTACACCCTCCAGAGCTAAACCGCATCCCAGTGTGGGAAAAAGAGCTCGAGAGGCCATGTCTGAAATTCAGGGCCTCCCTGTTGCTCGTGATTTAGATTATCTGCTAGTTATTAGTAAAACTCAGGGCTCAGGAACTCTAATATTTCTCAGGAGTCTAACTAACAGTTCTGGTCTTTGGGTTTTCTCTGCTTTGCTCCATTCCTAGGGGACTCTCTTTGGGCCCCTAGTTTTCATTCAGAACCACTGTCCTGTCTTGATTGTCATTGATTTCATTCTCTCTGTTCACCTTCTTTAGATTAGTCTTGCCTTGGAACAAAAGCTTGACTTTCAGTTCCAGCTTTCTCTTTTGGCATGCCCTTTTATTTTAAAAAAAACTTTATTAATATATAATTTACATACCATACTATTATCCTTTTAAAGCGTACAATTCAATGTTTTTAGTACACTCACAGAATTGTGCAACCATTACCACTATTCAATTTTAGAACATTTTTATTACCCCAGAAAAAAATTTAAAAACATGTACCCATTAGCAATATCTCCCTGTAAACCACCCACTTATCCACCCACCCACCCCACCTTGGCAACCACTAATCTGCTTTCTGACACTATAGATTTGCCTATTCTGGAAAATTCATGTAAATGGGATCATACAATATGTGGACATTTGTGATTGGTTTCTCTCACTTAGCGTAATGTTTTCAAGGTTCACCCATGATATAGCATGTATCAGTGCTTCCTTCCTTTTTATGGCTAATATTCTATTTTATGAACATAACCACATTTATTTATCCACTCATCAGTTGATGGACATTTGTGTTATTTCCACTTTGGGGATATTATGAATAATACTGATATAAATTTTCATGTACAAATTTTCATGTGGACATATACTTACATTTCTCTTTTATATATACCTAAGAGTAGAATTTCTGGGTCACATTTTGAGAACTGTCAAACTGTTCTCCAAACAGCTATACCAGTTAATATTCCCACCAAAAATATATAAGGGCTCCAGTTTCTCCACATATTCACCAACACTTCTTATTATCTGTCTTATTTATTTTAGTGTGATATGGTTTCTCACTGTGGTTTTGATTCAAATTTCCCTAATGGGTAAGGAGTTTGAGCATCTTTTCATGTGCTTATTGGCCAATTGTCTTCTTTGGAAAAATGTTTTTTCAGATCCTTTACCAATTATTATTTGTATTGTATTTTTATTATTGAGATGTAAGAGTTCTTTTTCATATTCTGGATATACATCCCTTATCAAATATATGATATGCAAATATTTTATTTCATTCTGTGGTTGTCTCTTCATTTTCTTGATGGTGTCTTTTGAAGCACAAAAGTTTTTAATATCATTGTAGTACAATTTACCAAGTTTTATTTTGTTGCTTATGCTTATAAGAAGGCTCATGCTTCAATTTTCTTCAGAGTTTTATAGTTTTAGCTCTTTCATTTAGGTCTATGACCCATTAAAGTTAATTTTTGTGTGTGGTGTATGGAAAGGGTCCAACTTCATTTTTATGCATGGAGATATCCAGTTTTCCCAGCACTATTTATAGAAAAGATCACTTTTTCCTCCAAAAAATTGTCTTGGCACCCTTGTCAAAAATTTATTGACCATAAATGTGAGGATTTTTTTCTGGAATCTTAATTACATTCCATTGATTGATATGTCTATCCTTATGCCAGTACTTCACTGTCATGATTACTGTCACTTTGAAGTAAGTTTTGAAATCAGGAGATGTGTCATCCAATTTTTTCAAGAATTGAAATTATGCAATTATGGATTCCTTGAATTTTCATATGAATTTTAGGATCAGCTTGTTAATTTCTGCAAAATAAAAAGCCAGCTGGACAGCTGGGATTTTGATAGGATTGTGATGAATCTGGTGACCAATTTGGGAAAGACTGCCATCTTAACAATATCACATTTGCTGGTACATGAATTCAGTATGTCTTTCTGTTCATTTAGGTCTTCTTTGATTTCTTTCAGCAATATTTTATAGTTTTCAGTATACAAGTCCTACATCTTCTTGGTTAAATTTTCCTAAGTATTTTGTTCTCTCTGCTGCTGTTGTAAATGGAATTGTTTTCTTAATTTCATTTTCAAATTATCCATCGCTAGTGAGTTATTTTTGCATATTAATCTTGTTCCTTGCAAACTTGCTGACTTCATTTACTAGTGCTAAAAGTTTTTTTAGTGTATTTTTTATTACTTTCTATACACTAGGTCATGTCATCTGCAAAAAGAGATAGTTTTACTTCTTCCTTCACAATTGGGATGATTATTCTTGCCAATTGTTCCTAGCCATAAGCTCAGATAAATTATTGAATAGAAGTGATGAAAGTGGACATCTTTATCTTATCCCTGAACTTAAGGGGAAAGCATTCAGTCTTTCACCATTAAGTATGATGTAAAGCTATGAGATTTTCATAGATACCCTTTTCAGGTTGAGGAAATATCCTTCTATTTCTAGTCTGTTGAATAACAGACTTTGTTTAAAAAAATAAAAAGGTGTTGAATTTTGTCACATGCTTTTTCTGCATCTATTGATAGGATCATGTGGTTTTTGTCATTTATACTTGATTTTGGATGTTAAACCAACCCAGGATAAACCCCATTTGGTCATGGTGAATAATTCTTTTTAGATGCTTCTGGATTTGGTTTGCTAATATTTCTTGAGGAATGTTTGCCTATATTCATAAGAGATATTGAGCTGTAGTTTTATTTTCTTGTGTTTTTTGTCTGGTTTTGTAATCTGGGTTAGAAACTGGCCTCATAGAAAAAGCTGAAACATGTTCCCTCATCAACTTTTTGGAGGAGTTTACATATAATTTGTATTAATTCTTATTTAAATAATTAGTAGAATTCACTAGTAAATCCATCTGGACTTAGACTTTTCTTTGGGAGAAGAATTTTAATTATTAATTCAATCTCTTTGCTTGCTATAGATGAGCTCAGATTTTCTACTTTTTGAATCAGTTTCATTAGTTACATCTTTATTGGAATTTGTCTATTTTATTTAAATTATCTGATATGTTGGCATATAGTTGTTTATAATATTCCATTAAAATGCTTTTATTTCTGTAAGTTCAGTAGTGATGTGAGGCTCCTTTTATTTTTCTTGATGAGATTGGCTAAAGGTTTCTCCATTTTGCTCATCTTTTCAAAGAGCCATCTTTTAGTTGTGTTGATTTACTTGATTGTTTTTCTTTTTTCAAATTCATTAATTTCCATTCTAATCTTTATTATTTTCTTCTTTCTGCTTGCCAAATACTCAGTTTGTTCTTCTTTCTCCATTATCTTAAAGTGGGATGTTGGTTTATTGATATTTAAATATAGGCATGTACAGCTAAAAATTGCCCTCTGTGCATGGCTGTCACTGTATTCTATAGGTTTTATTATGTTTGTTTTCATTTTTCATTCATATTAAACTATTTTCTAATTTCACTTGTGATTTCTGACTTGACTATGGCTCATTTAATAATGTGTTATTTAATTTCCACAGTTTTTTTAATTTCCAAAATTTCTTTGTTTTTTATTTCTTTTTCATTCAGTTGTTGCTGGAGAACATACTTTGTATTATTTCTATCCTTTTGAATGTATTGAGGCTTGTTTTATGGCCTAGCAAATGGTCTATCCTGGAGAATGTTCCATGTGCTCTTGAGAAAAACATATATTCTGCTGCTGCAGTTGTGTGGTGTTCTATAAATGCCTGCTACATCTAGTTGCTTTCTACTGTTGTTAAAGATTCACATTGCCTCGTTGATCTTCTGCCTAGTTGTTCTATCCATTATTTAAAATGGGACTATTGGCGTCTCTAACTATTATTGTTGTATTGTCTATGGGTAGGTGCATTTATGGTGTTGTACTTAATGATGCCTCACCTTTCTCTGAGTCTCTGTTGATTTTTATTCATTCATTTTTCTCTGCTCTTCAAATAGCGTAATCTCTATCACTCTATCTGCAAGTTCCCTGGTTCTTTATTCTGCCAGCTCAATATACTGTTGGGCCACTCTATTGAACTTTTCATTTTGTTTACTGTATTTTTCAACTCCAGAATTTCCATTTGTTTCTCTTTTTATCATTTCTTTCTCTTTGCTTATATTATTTATTTGTTGAGACATTGTATTGTACCTTCTTTTAGTTTTTTTAAACATGGACTCCTTTAGTTATTTGAAAATGTTTATAATAGTTGCTTTGAAGTTTTTCTCTGTTAAGCCTGGCAAATGGATCCTCTCAAAGGAAGGTTCCATTTGTCTATTTCTGTTTTCCAGTGTATGATTCCCACTTTCTCACTCCTTTGCATGAATTATATATTTTGTCCAAAACTGGATATTTTAGGTAATATCCAACTCTGGATACTTAGTCCCCTCCTCCTTTGAGGCTTGTTGTCATTGTTGTTTACTTGTTTATATAGATACATGACTGGACTACTTCAATGAAGTTTGTTTTCCCCATGGTACATGCAGCCTGTGATATTCTTCTCAGAGAGTACAGCATTAGGCATGTACACAGTCATCCCAGGATGGAAGTTCTTTTGGAAAAAATTTTGACTGTCTCTGCTTGGTATTACACCCACCTGTTAGCTTCTACTAATTTCTGCCTGATTGTTCTATTTTTTTAGAATAGACTGTTCCCTGGACATAAATTGCTCCATAGTTTTTTACAAATATATTAGGACCTCGCAGCAGGGGTAGTCATTGAAGGCAGTCTTTAAGGTTTGTTCCACCCATTGAGGGCTCTTCTTAGCTGTCTTGTTCCTTGTTCACTCTATTAATATTCTAGCTTGCCTACAGCTCAGCTTATTGCTTTCATGGGGCTACCCGTCTCCTCTTAATTGCTTACCACCAAAATCTTCATTGCTTTTGACAGTGCCAGTAGGCTTGAATTGTTCCCAGAAAGTCAGTTCTCCCAGACAGAGCTATGGAATTCTCTGCTCTTACAGCCTGCCTCTTCTTCTGGGCACAACCTCTGCACCCCTGATCCAGGAATAGTGGCTTGCTTATATTGGAGTGACACTTCTGCTTTACAAGCAGAGCTCTTGAGCGGGGTTTCTGCTGTTCTCAGATTGGGTCTCCTAATGTGTAACCTCTGCTCCCTAAGCAAGTTGGGGCAAGGGTGATCAGTGCCCAGGATTCGTGCCTGCCACATTTGGAATAGAGCTCCTGCCCTACATGTGGGAGATGAATGAACAAAGAGAGCCCTAGACCTCTCCATCACCCTTGCCTGGAAAATACCTTTGCAAAATGGGGCTGGGAGAGGCATCAAATATGCTGATAGCCCAACCCTCTGTAATCTTAGATTGGGCGCTTGGGGGAGAGAGTTCTATGTTCTTGGCTGCACCCACCCATAATAGGGCTTCCATCATGCAAACTTAGCTAGGTCTACAGTGCTGTCTTTTACTAGTCAGGAAGATTGATATTCAACAATAATTTTTGTATTTTTGGCATAAACATGTCCATCCATATTGGAACCCTCTGAGCATCACCACAGACCTAGAAGGTTAATGCTGGGTTTAAGAAAATAAAGGCAAGTAAATCATTTGGCCCCATAGCATCACAATTTCAGACATAAAATGCTCTGCCGAAACCTACCATTACCAAAGAGTAATTTATCAAATTATAAAATAAGTCATATAAAAAAGTAGTACTGTCTTTGTAGAATGTCAAATAAATCATATGATGCTATTAAGTTAAAAACATGAATGGGATAAGGGCAATAGAGGAAGAAATAAATCATAAAAGGGAAGGAAGAGAAAACAAGTTGCCTTAAGAATACTGCATTAGTCTCATCTTAGTCTACCAAATGCTATTTCAGCTCTTAAGAACAATAATAAAAAACTGCCTTAAAATAGGAGACTCTGAACATTTTCCATGCTGTCTTCCCATTTAATCTATTCCTCATTCCTAAATATAGTGCTGTCCTTATTAGCTTGAAAAAGTTAGTTCAGATCCCCAAAACCAGCTTCACAATCACCAATATATGAGTATCTTCCAATCACCCAAGGATCTGCGTGGGCATATTGTTGTGGGAGAATTTGTCTTCCAAAAAGATATGTTGAAGTACTAATCCCCAGTACCACAGAATGTGGCCTTATTTGGATATAGGGTCATAACAAATGGTATTAGAGCAGTTGATAAGATCATACTGGAGCAGAGTGCATTTGTAATTCAATATGGCCGGTGTCCTTGTAAGAAGAAGAGACTCAGACTGACACACAAGAAGAGAAGGAAGACAGCCACGTGAAGATGGAGGCAGACATATCTCACAGGCAAAGGCACCCCTGGGGCCACTGGGATCCAGAGAAAAGCATGGAACAGGTTCTCCCTTGGAGACTTCAGAGGGAGCATGGCCCTACCAATACCTGGAGTTCAGATTTCTAGCCTCCAGAACTGTGAGCCAACAAACTGTGGTAAGTTTAAGAAGTTTGTGGCACTTTGTTATGGGAGCCCTAGGAAACTAAAACCCATATCCAGGACTGATCAATGGTTTGCTGAGCTCCTACTATGTGCCTATCATTGTGAGAAAAGTATGGAGGATGTAGTAAAGGTATGGTCTCTAGCCTTGAGGAGTTTAAACGTGCTCTTCTTGAGAAAACAACTTTAAGAAACAAGGTAGAATTACATAGAGATTACAAATATGAAAGAAATCCAGTGATGAAACCCATTATATACTGAGGTGTTTAAGAAATCCAGTCAAGATGACCCTGTAACCAAAACATGTTGGTTTGAATCTGGCCACTACTTCCAAGCAGAGTGAACTTGGGAAAATCAGTTCGTCTCTCAAACCCTTGGTCTCCTTATATGTAAAAGGAAATGACAGGTCTTAGAGCACAGAGTTCTTTGGAAGATAAATCAAGATGAGGTCCCTGAAAGTACAAACATAAGGTTTGGCATAATATAAACGTATGATCATTATTAGTTGGATTAGAGGATGAGGAGGATATGGACTAGCAAAAATAAAGTAAGAGGAGATTTCCAGGGGAAGTAAGAAAATAAGGATTTAAATAAATATTTTTTAACTAATTTTTAAGGTTAAGGTATATCTAAAACTCTGGCAGTTTTGTCCATTCAAATCACCCGTACACTAATTCTTCAGCTGTATCAGAAATAATATCCCCAGAAATATTTGCTAAATCTGTGCCAGTTCAGAATTTTTTTTTGGGCTATTTAGACCATTGGATCTATTTCAGCTCTTACATAGAAGCCCATGAAATGTTACTTTTTAAATATGGACTGCAAAAGCATGTTGATATCTATCAGCTCACAAGTGATTTTCCAAATTGATTGTCACCTTTTCCTAATTTTGGATTGTGTTTTCTATTTCAAAGTGAAATGTTGGCATGCCTACTATTTTTTTTTTTTCTTCTTCAAATCTGGATACCCAACTGTCGAACTTCTAAAATTTTACTTCCTACAGCAGGATGAACATGTTTTCAGATACGATTTTAAAATTTGCTCTAACTTATTTTGCCAAGCAATGGAATCTTTGTGACACAAGAGAGATGCCTGCAACAAACAGAGAAGGAAGAATGAAATCTTTCCTACACACAGGCATTTTATAAATTACCTACCACATGGAGAGGATTGCTGAAGCCATCTTTCCAAGATCTTTCACAAATTGTCTTTGGCTCCTTTCATATTTTAAATTTTGCTGCTGTAAGCTGTGTTTAAAGTCACATTATTAAAATACAGTCACAAATTTGTCAAAGATGCAAATCTATAGCATTTTTAGCTCGCAAACAGTATCTATGGTGTTATGTAATTAAAAGAACAGAAATTTTGGTGCTAGTTAGACTTCATTTAAAATCTGGTTCCATTCACTAGCTATGTGGTTTTGAATAAGTTACTTCTTATTCCATAGTCTTGTTTCCCAATCTGTAAAATGGGGATAATAATGATAATGGCCCTTACAGAGTTTGTGCTCTGAAGAGTGGATAATACTATCTATGACATACCTTTCTTGTGAAAATTAAATGAGATTGAAAATTGAAAGGGCTCTGAACAGTTTCTCGCCCCAGAAATCTAAATGAATAATAGCTGCTATCAATTTTATTATTTATTTTCATTATTCTTACAAAGTTCTTACCTTCATGTGAAGTTGATAATACAGAGCTGGAACCTGAGTTCTACTGATTTATATTAGCTCAAAAACAGAATTTCTGAAGACAATCAAAAGAGTCCCAAGCCTTGTTTATGATCTAGACTTTGTAAAACACAGCCAGAAGAAAGCTAAGAGTGGACCATCTTCTTTCTTATTAGGAAG
>PVKH010003994.1:0-24020 GCA_004027955.1 Chaetophractus vellerosus
TACAGAAAAATTACACTGAGAGTACAGGGAATTCCCATGTAACCCCACACACACCCACCTGCACACAGTTTCCCCTATTTTGATCATCTTACATTAGTGTGGTACATGTGTTACAATTGATGAACCAATACTGAAGCATTGTCACTAACCAAATTCTATAGTTTACATTATATTTACACTTTGTTCTGTACAATTTTATAGGTTTTGACAAATATATAATATCATGTGTCATCATTGCACTATCATACAGAACAATTTCACTGCCCTAAAAATGCCCCGTGTTCTACCCATTCATCCCTCCCTTCTGAACCCCTGGCAACCACTATCTTTATATCAATGTTACGGGTTCTTCTGTTAAAACAAGATAAAAACTACAATATCAATAAATCTACTTTGGTCTGTGGTTACACCCCCCCCTTATGTTTGTTCATTCCTCAATCTTGAGGGAGTTGAGATGATGTCCACTCTGCTTCAGGCTGAGAGGGGACTTAGATAATATGGGGCAGATGGAAGCAATTATTTTGATAGTCCTTGTTTTTTTGGGATGGGACTTGTCCATTATCATTGTTTTGTTGGTGTCCAGAGCAAGCCTGAAGAACTGGAGAGTAGGAGTTGGCTGCGACTTTGCTGGGATTCAGAGCTCAACTAGCATCTGAACAATACAAAGACTTAAGATTCTGAGAGATATATTGAACTGGTATTTTGAGAATTATAGGTTCAAATAAATGGAGTAGAAGAATCATAAGAAGGGGAATTATAAATGAGTATAACCATGTTATATTGAGGAAATAGATGGTCACATATTCCCAAATAGGGCTGCCAAGGGGGGGGTTGATTTCATGAGGTTATGTGCCTTGCATGAGGTTGTTTTGTAAGTTTTTAGAGCAAGGCTGAAAAAGACTTTATTTTCATTTTTCTAAAGGGAGCAATTAAATACTCTCATTAGAACAACCAACTTAAGTCCTAGGCTGTGAATTAGATCTGATTTCTCTCACGTGAGAGGTATTCTGTATACAGAAAGTGAGGAGAAAAATATGACTTTAGCAATGCTATAGGGAACTGTGGTCAGCGTTGGGCTTATAAAGGCCTTTGTCTTCCCTATTATGCTTGGCCTGGTGAGAAGCCTGGAACAGATAGCACACCCATCTGGAACCTTATTAGTGGGGCTGAAAAGTGCTGACACAGGATTGCAGATCAGGGCTGTGGCTTGCCAGGGTAAACTTGTGTAATACACTGTACATCCCTCCGAACAACACTGGTTCTTTTGTCACTTAAACAGAGGCCATTAAGAACATGAGTCATTAAAAAGAGCTTTAGAAATGCATGCAACAATTTCCAGTACTGTGGCTTTAGGCAATCCCTGTAAGGTATCAGAAGCTCCAGGAGTGAAGTATCTCACAAATAACTAACAAAAACCTCAATCTTTTCCAATCTGAATTGATTACAAAAGAGTAGTATTTCAAAAATTTAACTTCCAAATATCAAAAGAAGCCCAGATTGTGGAGAGTTTGGGAGGAAGATGAATTGAAGTATATTCTTGAACATGAATAAGTATCGGAAATAAGAATACTTTCAAAGGTTAATTTGGCCTAGAAAGATCTAACTTACTGCTAAAAACTTATCTGAAGAAGGTGGCTTTAGGATTGCATTTTCTTATTTATAATACCTAAAAATATTGCAAATTTTGGAAGAAGATTTTAAAAAGGCCTTATTCTACTATCTAGAGAAAAATCTGGCTAACATTTTGCTATCTCTTCTCACATTTTCTCTACAAATATTTTTTTACATAGTTGAGGTCATACAGTATATATGTAAGTTTTGTATCACGGATGTTCTTTCACTTTTGTTATTCCCTAGGCTAGATCAGGTTTTGGCAAACTATGGCCCATGGGCACAATATGGCTCAAAGCCTGTTTTTATAAATTAAGATTTATTGAATACAGCCACTCATTCAATCATATATTGTCTATGACTGCTTTTGGCTTACAACAACATAAATAAATATTTGCAACAGCCTATGTGGCCCAGAAAGCCTAAAATATTTGCTCTCTGGCCCTTTACAGAAACATTTTGCAAACTCCTAGGATGGATTACTAGGGTGAAATGGGAACAACATTTTTAAAGCTCTTGTAAGCATATACTAAATATTTATGTATGTACTGACACTCCCACCAGCATTGCCTGATGAGAGTACCGGTTTTATTGTCTGTAACCAGCTATATATATATTTCCCCCTAATTTTGGAATTTAACAGATATAGAATGGTATTGTTTCTCTTTTTTTTTTGTTTTAATTTTTATTTTTTGAATAGTATTTAGGCCAAACAATTTCCCATTTGACTTTTGTTTCCTCTTTTTTCGACTGCCTTCTCATACCCTTTGTAAATTTCTTAACAGGGGTATTTTTTAAAGTAAATTTGTGAGGTCTCTATATAGATTCAGAATATCTACCCTTTACTATTTTTATTTTGAATATTGTTTCTTAGGTTTTGTTTGCCCTTTGAGAGTTTTTCTTGAAACTTGGAAGTTGTTTAATCTATATAAAATTTCCTCTATGATTGCTTCCAAAGCTTCTCCAATATATCATGTTTAAGAAGTATCTTCGTATTTTTAATTTTCAAAAATATTTTATAAGGATTGGTATTTTATCTTCTCAAATGCCTCCTCAGTGTTTACTGATTAAAAAAAAAGATTTTATTTTTAGAACAATTTTAGACTTACAGAAAAATTGAGAAGATAGTACACAGTGCGTTCCCAAAGCCAGTCACCAAGTTTCCCCCATCATAAGCATCTTAAGTTAGTATTGTGCATTTGTTGTAACTAATGCGCCAACATATTATATTCTTATTAATTAAAATACGTACTTTATTTAGATTTCCTTAGTTTTTACCTAATGTTCTTTTTCTGTTCCAGGATCCTATCCAGGGTATTTATTTGATTATATTTAGTTGTCTTGCTTCTCTAGGGTCCTCTTTTTTTAATTATATATTTTTATTTTTTTAAAAGATACTTAGATTACATAAATACTACACAAAGGATAGGGATTCCCATATGGACCGCTCCCTACACCTCCTACACCCTTCCACATAAACAACATCCCTCACTAGTGTGGCACATTCATCGCAACTGATAAACACATCCTGGGGCATTGCCACTGAGCATGGACCATAGTTCACATTGTAGTTTACACTCTCTCCCACACCATTCTGCAAGCTATGGGAAGATATACAATGGCCTATATCTGTCATTGCAATTTCATTCAGGATGACTCCTGAGTCCCGAAAAAGCCTCTGCACCATACCTCTCTTTCCCTTTCCCTGACCTCAGCACCCCAAGTGGCCACTGTCTCCACAATAAGTCTATAGTAGTCTACCAGTAAGTCCACTCCAGTCCACAGTTCATTCCTCAATCCTGAGGATTCTGGGATGATGATGTCCACTCCACCTCTAACTGAGAGGGGGCTTCTATCCCATACAGCTGATGGATAGGACTCTCTTGCTTGCAGTTGTAGGCTCTCGTTTCCTTGGTGTGGTGGTTGTCCATACTCACGTCCTTGTTAGTTGCCCTTGGTGAGTCCAATGGACCGGAGAGTAGGTGTTACAACTCTGCTGAGGCTCAGGGCCCAGCTGACACATGGACGGCCCAAAGATTCAAGTCTCTTGGACGTACACCTACCAACTCCAACACCAAGTATAGGTTCAAATAGAAGGGACAGATGAGCCATGTGTAGGGAAGCCATAACTGAGTCCAACTCTGCCACTCTCAGGAGCACAAATCCCAAAGTAGGGCCCATTGGCAGGGCACCAAACTCCAGAGCTATCTGTTTCGGCTCCTCTTGGCTTTGACACTTCCTCAGACATTTCTGGTTTTCAGAAACATTGATAGTTTTGAGGAGAATGGTCAGGTATTTTGTAGAATGCACTTCTTTTGGAGTTGGTCTTCTGTTTTTCTCATGGTTAGACTGGGGTTATGGATTTTGGGAAGGAAAACAACAGAGATAAAGTGCTATCTTCATCATGTTATATCCAGAGTATATGCTCTAAACATGCTTTAGTACTGATGATGTTGATCATGATCACCTGACTTGGGTAGTGTTTGTCAGATTTCTCCGTTGTAAATTTACTCTTTTCCCCCCTTTTCATGCTGTTCTCTTGGTAAGGAAGTTACTATGTGTAGCCCACACTTAAGGAGTGGGGAATTATGCTCTTCCTCCTTGAAGGTGGAGTATCCACATAAACTATTTGGAATTCTGCATGGGAGAGTTCTCTCTGATAGTCCATTTATTTATTTGGTCATTTATTTATATCAGTATGTACTCATGGATTTTAAAAAAATACTTTGGTTTATAATCCAACACTTAATTTTTTTTATGTTCCTCAAATTATTCCAGTTTTGACCATTGGGAACATTTCACTTGGCTCCTATGTCTCTTTGACATATCCCCATCATTGTAGGGTCCTATTGTTTTATTTTTATCTATTATTAGTAGTAGTAGTATTATTAGCATTTCCTTAATATGCCAGTACTACAAGATACACTAGGCTCCTCATATATTTCCTGTCCTAATCCTGGAATCAGCCATTTCTCCAAGGAGTTCTAGTTCCTTTTGTTGGTTTCCTTTATTAGAAACAAAGGTCTGGGGACTAGGTGTACTTGTTATTACTGGGGTATCCTTGCTTCTAGGCCTTCTCAGGTGTGTATGTACATATATCTATAAATATTTCTTTATGTAATCATCTGTATCTGTATTAAGCTGAACATAAGTTCATACTGATGTCTCCAACCTTAATTCTTCACCACATGGTTACTCTAGACACTTGCCCTTGCTTTTCTGTAAACAAGCCACTCCAACAGTGAGAAACCTGGCTCCCACCATCTGCCATCCATTAACTTAATGGTTCAATTCCAGTATGCATGTATAAAAGTATCAGAATTAACTTATATCCTCATGAGAAACAACTTTATAAAGTACAGTGGTATGTGCAGTTCTTTTTGCCTTTAATCTTACAGACTCCAATCATGTCTAAAGATGTTTAGGTCTGTCTACTGACTTTTAACTCCTGCTTTACTATATCTTCCATCCAGGCTTATTTCCTTTTACTGGTTGTCCTGATGCTGACATGGTGATAAAGGGAACAGGTGGCATAGGTGTGAGATCTTCAAATTCCCAGAGGTCGTAATATATATAGTGCATATATTTGAAATAAGATTCACTCAAGCAGAAAAGCTGATATTACATGTGCTGATAGTAAATGGCATGAAAATGTTTATAGATTATTAAGCCCACCAATATGTACCAGGAAGTAAAGTTTGGATGGAAGTTATGGGGATTATAATAAAGTATTTCTTTCCCTTTAAATTTGCTGCTTGTGTGTCCTAAGCAAGATAAATGTAATCTCCATACCATTAACTTTCTGTGGTGGGCATTGCTCATACTTGGGAACAAGCACTATATTATCAAGTACAGATATATGTGGATTTAGATTAAAAAATCAACTAATACAAATATAGAAAATAAAATATCATAGACACCTTTTGCCAAGCCATTTTATGAAAGTGCCACTGAATTCTAACCAAAAAACACTTTGAGTACTCATGAAATATTTAGCCTTCTTGAGGTAGTCTTCATGCCAAAAAACATTAACAGCAAAGAGTTTGAGAGTATGTGATTCTGAGATAATATAGTTCAAAATCATTTTTCCAATTCCACCGTTTTTTTCCATTCCCTTTATTCATTATTTTTCCTCTTCAGTTTACTTTCAAATTTTGCTGACTATTTCTTTGATTATTTAGGTGTCAAATGTTATCCTCTCTATGAGGCTCACAAGTTATTTGTTGAATATAGCCATTAGAATTGTTGCTATACCTGTACTAGAAAATGATAGTCTGATGCTTGAATTTACAAATTAAAATGCCTAAGCTTTTTAAACAAGTAAACCAAACAAACCAAATAGCAAAAAAGAGTCTGTTTGGTTCTTCAAATACACACAATAATAACCCACATTATTGGCATATTATTTTTGGTTCACAAGCAGATATAGAGCCTGGCACATGTTAGTCATGGAAAGAACTTATTAGGTGTTTATTTAACACATGCATGAATAATATCTAGCTCAACACAATGCTCTAGTGTATGTATTATTCTCTCCTTTCCCCCTCTCCTTTAACAATTTGAGGCTCAGAAAGATTAAGTGAATTACTTGATGTTCCATGGTTAATTAAGTATTGAAGTCACAAACAAATATGGACCCTAATCATTACAAGGCAAATACTATGTCTATCTTACTAATGATAGTATCTATAGTCCTAGCAGGGTGGTGCATAGTAGCTGCTCATTAAGCATTTTTGGGTAAGAAAAAAAAGAAGAGGAAGGTTCTAGGTATTTGGGGCAATACAAATTCCACAAAGCAGAAAGAAAGGTATTTTTATATTCACTTGATAAATCTTCAAATCATATCTAGAGAGATGCAGAGGCTAGTACAAAGTTACATCAGAATTGATAAATCCTGAAAGTGAAAGTGGTGAATGTTATAGATTTGTTTTCATCTTACATCACTATCACATGCAAATGATAGACTTTGGCACTTTTAGCGTTACAGCTGCATTTGGTTTGTTTCTCATAAGTTCTTTTCATACACAATTTTTATTTCCTTTGATATCATTGTTCCAAAAACCCTTTTTCAAGTATTAGCACAAATTTTCTGAGAATAATAGGCAAGCTTTTTTTTTTTTGTGAGACAAGACTTTTTTTTTTACCTTCAGTCATTCAAGTGTAGTCTTTCTAAAATACAAAACTAGTCATGTAACTCCTCTGCTTAAAAGTCTCTGATATTTGCTACATTTTACCAAGTTAAGTCCAACCCCATTGAGAAACTCATTCAAGCTTGATTCATAATCTCTAGTACCCTAACTAACATCTTCAAAGCCTCACCTCTGATCCCAGCCTGGATGCCTGGAGAGTAACATTCTGAATTTGACTTTTGTTTTAACACCAGACGCTCATCTCAAGTGAACACCGTGTACTTTTTCACTTTTTGCCCCAGGGCTTCTTAAGTGCCACTGGTGACAGTGGGATCTTATTTGTTAAAATCACATGTGGAGCCCCCAAATTTATGAACGTTAACTTTGACAGCAATCTTCAAACAATAAGGGATGGAAATCCATGGCTAAATATTTTTCCCAGTTGTCTTAGCAGACAGCTCTAGGATACATTCTATATGCACCTTAGACACTAGGATTAAGTCCCAGTGTCACAAAATTGTGATCTCAAAATGCACCCTTATATTGCAGTCTCCCTGGTGTGTTTATTTGGCTTCTCTTCCTCCCCCTCCTCATTGCTGATAGCCTCAGAGCACTTCAGTTTTCCCTAACGCTACCCACACCCTTTACGGATGGACTTCTCATTAAACTTTCTTTAAAGAAAACTAATTTTGAATTTTATTTTTCAAAATATTGCCAGTACCTAGCACAGAGCTTGGTACATGGTAAACGTTTAACATATATTTATTGAATGAATGGACAAATGACTGCACTCTTTTGCTCTTCAATCAGAAGCCATTAAACTGCAAGCGCCTTCAATTTTTAAAACCAGGATACAATTTTTGAAACTAAGCCCTTGACAGCATCATCTGTCTATTCCATTTTACTTTTATCTAGGCCAAAGATGTAGTAGAAATGGATGTGGATGTGTAAAGAAATGATTGTATGTTCAGTTTTTGGAAACACAGTGTGTTATTTTTAACGTTTGCTCTTTCCTAGACTGAGTCCAGGAAAACACGGTAAACAACATCTGCTTTTACAGATGAGGAAACTGAGCGCCCGACCAAAGAAACCATTTATCCAAGTACACTATGGTATTGGAATCAAATTTTATTTCAGATGGTTGCTCTTTTAATAACAGACTGTTTCATCAATTACGAAGTGAATTCTCAAGTTACACTTACTCCAAAGTTGTCTTACCCTGTTAACCATTCTCTTTTTTTTTCAATTGTACTAAATTGCTATTTCATTCTGGTAACAAAGCTCTGTTTTATAATTCAGAAAAGTATGGGAAGGCTGTTGCCACTGAGCTCAGACTTTTACCAAACCTGCTCCTACAGAGGTCCTGTTAAACTCTGAATAGTACGTATGTACTTAGTTGCTCTGGCAATTTAGCTGTAGCTCCTGTGCCTCCCAATTCTGAGTTCTACTCAGTTGGCCCTCTCTCTAGACCCAGCTCTCTTAGCCAACAAGATTGTGCAGAATAGGTGGATGAAGGAATAATCTATACAGGAACCTTTCATTCTAATTTAGTTGGCCCTATTTCTTGTTATGACTTGTGGTGGGCAAAGACTCTATGTTAAATGCTTTGAATCCTTAGCATTTGGCAGAGTGCATCAGTACTTAGTAGTCAATCATTTAATGTTATTGAATGAAGGTACACCAGCATTTTTGAAATTACAATGATAGACTAGCTCATTCAAAGCAAGTTTGGGGTCGTGAAATTTAAGAAGGAACTTAAAACTCAGAATAAATTCAATAAAAGTGCACATAATAGTTACAGTGATATGTGCCTGTATATGTATGAGGGACAAGAAAAAAGAATATTGCAAATAGGTTGTTTTAGTGTAGTGAGATTACTTGGTAATTTTCCTTTCATTTGGTATTTTTTTCTAAATATTTTTAAAGGATATGTGCAATGAATACAAAGTTGGAGGAAGAAAACGGGAGAAAATCGTAGGTGAGTAACAAAGATGAATAAAGAGCGGCAAACAGAGAGTTTAGAAGTCAATGGTGTCTGGCTTGCCGAATTTGAAAAGAGCCTAATATGAAGAGGTTGAACTATGAAGGATGATGAAGATTTCCATTAAGAACCTGACAGGAGGCAACAGGCTTAAGTTGAAGCATGAGGGATTTAGATAAGAGAAAAGGGAAAATTTTCAGACAGTGATGTTTGAGAGACACTGGAATGTATAATTGGGAGAGCTTGTGGAATTTCCTTCTTTAGAGGTCTTTTAAAAATAGGCAGCGTCTCATCTGCCTGACGTATGGACTCTATTTGACCTCTTGAAGAGTTCACTGAACCCAGAATGAGTACTACTACTCTTAGAGAAGAAAGAGAGCTGGAATGGTCTTGGGTAGCTAGAGTAATGAAAATCGTATGAATAATTTTCATATTTAATTTATAGATATGTCATATCTGTAATTTATGGCTGTTATATTTCTTCTTTCTTTTTCTTTTGGCTGAATGTGTTCATTTTTAAGGCCTGGAGATTGTAACTTAAGTAAAAATATTATCGGGAGGGAAGGAGCAACTGTTTTATCTTACTTTAGAGCCTTTTTTTTTTTATGGAGATAGGCAAGGAGAAAAGGATATTTTGAGCATCTTTGATTTTGACTTCACTTCCTCTTCTAAATTAAAAAAGCCTCATGGTCCTTTCTTTGGCTTTAATATTTTTAGTGTAAATTTTAAAAGTTAATTTATTCTAAATGTTTCTTACAGTGTTTTTCACAGAACCGGTATCTCAAGCTGGAAGAGGTTCTCTGTATTTAATTTCCTTTCAGGAAGTTTACCTTGAGAAATCCAACTGTGAGGTCAAGCCTCGGATTGCCGGAAATGGTGATGTCCTTTACTGTCTGAACATCCAGACAACACTTAATGAAGCATCCTACTTTGTAGACCTTGGTAAGGACTAAAATGTTTTCACTGTTCCTCTTATTTTATGCTTTATGATTTCTGTATCCAGTCTTCTAAAACTCAGAAGTAAAATTATATGTAATTGAGAGCATCTGTATTCAGCTATAACCGCAGATTTTCAGTTATAGGTGATATTCATCTTTGTCCCTACCTAAAAATAAAAATATACTTCAGGCTAAAAGGGATGTAAGCTTTAGTCCTCATTATCTAGGTCAAGCAAAACAATTCCAGTGTATTCTAAATTTGATTTCTTCCTAACTCTGTTTTAGTTGATCTGACAACACTTAAAGGTTAATGGCAGTGAATCATTATAATAATATACCACAGTCATATAGTTCTTCATATCTGCCAAAGTGCTTACTTGTCAAATATCTGTTTGATCTCAATTAGAACCCTGTGAATGTCACGATCTTATAGATGAGAAAACTGAATCTCAGTAAGGAGATGTAACTTGCCCAAGACCATAAAACTAGAAAATACAGATTTGGAACACTTCTGGTTTCAAAGCCTGTGTCCTTGCCACTGCACAATGCTACCCTGATTGTGAGAATCTGATCTCCTGGCATTTTATTTATTTTTTTACTGTTGACACGATCTTTGCTTCTGATTCATCTAAATCAAAATCATATTAGAGGCCATGACACTAAAGTTTTCATCACCAAATAGGAAGCTGTGCTAGCAGTCTCATGAAGTAAAACACCACAGGTTTCCCCACTTAATAAGTCATATAAATTTCTGATAGAACACACCACATGGAAATTATTAGTATTTCTGGTCAGATACTCTGTATGGAAGTTACACCCATTCTAATTCAGGCTAACTTTTAATTATTTTGCAGAAATTAGTTTCTGTTACAAACTGCACTTTAATTATTGCATCAGTCTCTGATAGAATATTGACCACAACTCCTACAGTCCCTGGCTTTCTGCCCTGGGTATCTTTGAGGGGTACAGTGCCCCTATTTCCTTCCCTAACAGTTCGGAAGTTTGTTTAATACTGACTCAGAGGAAGCGTTCTAGTTGAGTCCTCACATGGTCTTGTTTACAGCTCCTGAGTGCACATAATAGATAAGCTACTGACTTCCACAAGACCCCCGCACTTCCTGGGTGAGTGGGTGTACGTGCTTGCGCCTGTGAATTAAGGTTGTGCAATCTCCCTGTTAGCACATCAGGTTGCAAAGTCATTTCACATGTCATAAGTATTCCTGTAGTGGGCCTAAATTCATAAACTAAAAGCCATTATATTCTGTGAGCAGTGTGCTGGTAACTAATAATTAACACTGCAAAGCCTAAGAGTTTATAACAAGATCAAACCTGATATTGGGGCAGGGAATAGGGAAATTTGCCTAAGGAAATATTGTGAAATAAAGCTGCAAGTGGCCACAGATGAACACTGTTTCGTCTGTAGAATTTCTTTCTTTGATTGTAATTATACCTACTACTTATAGAAGGCCTAGTATGTGACAAGAACTTTGCTAGGCCAGTGCCATCTTTGATTCTAATGGTAGGCCTAAAAGGTAATATGGTTATCCCACTTTTACAGAAGAAAGAAGACTAAAGAATTCAAATTGCATGTCACATTCCTGGCAAATGATTGAGTGAAGAATGGGGCCCAGGATTGTTCTATTCCAAAGACCAAGAACCAAGTAGGTTCTTTCCACTAGTGCCTCTTTGGTGCCTTTTTTGCTATGACTCTGTATGAAATTTAATTGTAGGTTACATAATGCATAACAGGGTTCATTAGAAGGATTGTTACTGAATTTTAAGAGGGTTCATGCTAAAGCTGTTTGGAGGGTGATGATGCTGGGTGAGAATAGCTCCATTAAACCCTGAACATTCCAGGAAATATGGACCCAAGGCAGGAATATCACATAGATCTTGGATCATTCTTAACTGGAGACTGAAAATGTGTACATGACTGTGTATATCATCTCTCTTGGGAAAAAAGTACTGAAATGATTAGAATCCAACATGAACAACTATTGAACATTAAAAGTCAAGAAGTGGGAAGCAGATGTAGCTCAAGTGGTTGAGTCCCTGCTTCCCATGTATGAGGTCCTGGGTTCAATCACCGGTACCTCGTAAAAAAGGAAAAAAAAAGTCAAGAAGCAGATTTTCTACAACCAACTCTCCTCATCAAAACTAAGCAGCCTTTCTCATCTCAAGAAAGTGCTTACTAAATGTGAATCTTCTTTGTCACTCTTAGTTTTAAAAGCCATCATAATTCCTTTTCTCATTATAGTTGATCCTTCTGCTGCTGAATTACTGTGCAGACCATGCAGCCCTGTTTTAGTTGCTAGTTTTGTTTTTGCGAAATGCATGGAATGGAGTTTGTAGGGATATAAACTGTAGGACTGAAAGACCTCAATGAATGTGTAAGAATGACCACAAGGCACCAGACGTGGGTGTATTTATCCGTTTGCCTCATTACTAAGAGGTTTTAGTTCCAAAAGAATATCCGGAAGGGTTTAGTGTTGGGGAAGTGGAGAGGGAGTGCAAGTGGAATACAATTTCTGAAATCTTAAACAATTATTTGAGCTTTTAGTTGATATATTCCAATTCCTTTCCATTGGAATCTGGATTCCTTATGGGACAGTTAAGGAAAGATTTTCATAACAGTGTCTATAGACATTAGAAAGTTAATTTTGAAATTTATTTAGTATGTTAACAGGAAGACATTTCATTACAGAGAAAACTGGAAATTGGAAAGTTTAACATCAGTTACTTAAAGAGAAATGACGACTTTTTGTGGGCCTAGAGCTCTGATTGTCTTAGTTTGATCTGCTTGGTTCCATTGCATATTAAATTAAGTTGATGCAGTTCTATGTGGTGCTCTGCTCTTTAAATAGATCATGTAGTTTCACTGATAAAGACTAAATGAAGACTTTTTTGCTCTTTCCACAGAAGGCATAGAACAGTAGTATAGGCATTTAGTTCTGGAGTCAGACTGCTTGGATTAAAATAAAAGCTCTGTCTCTATCAAGTTTTGTGACCTGAGGCAAGTTAATTAACTTCTCTCAGCCTCAGTTTCTTCATCTGTGTAATGGGAATGATAATAATATTACCTTTCTCATGGGGTTATTGTGAGGATTAAAATGAAAGAATAAGCACCTGGCACATAGTCAGAGATCAATATATATTATTATTTTAAATTTATATATAGAGTATTCACTTTTTTTGCTGCACAGGTCTTTGGGTATTAATACATGCATAGGTTATTATGGCCACAAACAGAACCAGGATACAGAATAATTTTAGCATCCCAAAGAAATGCCCATATGTTGCCTCTTTTTAGTCAGACTCTACCACCGTCTCCCCAACCCTAAATCCTGGGTACCATGGATATGTACTCTGTCCCTATAGTTCCATCTTTTTTGTAATATCATATGGATGGAATCATATTGTATGTAATCTTTTAAGGCTGGCATCTTTCACTTAGCATAATGCCTTTGTGGTCAAACCTGATTTGTGTAGGACTTATCTGAGAGTTGACTTCATGGAAAAGGGATTAGACGAGTTATTTTCAGAAAATTCCCAGATTAACATTATTCTAAAAGAGATTTTGGTTTGGTGTAAG
Organism: Chaetophractus vellerosus; assembly: GCA_004027955.1. Lineage (NCBI taxonomy): Eukaryota > Metazoa > Chordata > Mammalia > Cingulata > Chlamyphoridae > Chaetophractus > Chaetophractus vellerosus. The sequence continues at coordinate 13,252 of PVKH010003994.1, forward strand.
GAAGGATTTTTTTTTCCAGAGTTATCAAAATATCAAATAGGATGCATGTTCAGGAGGAAATTATTTCTCTGTCAATGATGGTGTTGAAAGGTAAGCCAAAGGTCCACCTAGAAGATAGGGAATAGAAAAATAAGAGTCAAATATAAACTGGCTGAGAGAAAGGTGTTGATGGTGGTGGTATGGTGTGTGTGTGTATTGGGGAGGTAAGGCAAGGTCTTGGAAGGTCACAAATAATTCCAATAATGTTTAAATTAAGCCACAGCAGCTCAATATCAACTTGGGACAAGTTAATTGTTATTAGATGTAGAAGGGACTTGGGCCTTAATCACTTCCCAAGCTGGAAAGGTTAGATAGCAGCTATTATAATAGAGGATGATGAGAACCATGTCTTGACCAGGATTAGAACAGGAATTTTCCTGCTTATTATCCTAATTTATTATATATAATAAAATATAATATTATGTATTATGAAAAATGTTTTTTCAACTTGATCCATCTTTACTCTGCAAATTAGTTAACTTGCTCCTAAAAAATTGAGCTGCCCATACTAGCTACTATTTTCTGGGCATGAATTTGGGTAATCTATGTGCTATTTGATATAACATGAAGATACTGAGTCTTTTAGAGGAGAAGTGAGATACCCAATTACACTTAAATAGTAAATAAAAGAGAGCCAGAATTTGTTCCCTAGTGATATCTGATTTTCTTTAAAGGCAGGCTTTTGCCTTTGCAACACTTTTGTCTTTACTGTGATTTCACATGGGGGTGAGAATTGCTGGAATTTGAGTCTTCTGCCTATTTGAAAATCCATGATCCATTTTTAAAAATAAGGGAAAATAGTATCTCATAGTTTTTATTTTATTTTATTTTTATATCAATATTACAAGTTACTCTGTTAACACAAGATAATAACTACAATAACAATGTATCTGCTTTGGTCCATGGTTACACTCCCCCCTTATGTTTGTTCATTTCTCAACCTTGTGGGATTTGGGATGATGTCCACTCTGACTGCTTCAGGCTAAGGGACTTAGATATTATGAAGCAGAGGAAAAGAATTGTTTTGTTTACAGTTGAAGATACCCATTGTTTGGGGGATGGGACTGGTCCATCATCATCCTTTTGTTAGTTGTCAAGGGCAAGCCCAAAGGACTGGAGAGAGGGAGTTGCGGCAACTGTGCTGGGTTTCAGGGTTCAACCCACATAGGAACAATCCGGAGATTTAAGTCTCTGAGAAATATATTTTACAGGTACATTGAAAACTATAGGTTCACATAAAAGGAATAGAAGAATCATGATTAAGGTAATTATAAATGAGTATAACTACATTATATTTGGGGAAATACATTTTCATATATTCCCAGGTAGGACTTGCCAAGGTGGTGTTGATTTTATGTGGCCGTCTGGCTTGCCTATGGTGTCTGGACATCCTTAGAGCCCTTGGGAGCACTTTTATTTGAGACATTGTTTACTGTGTCAGTTTGTGTAATCTGCCTGAGACCTGCCTAGGACTAACTTCCAGAATGACCTCCTGACTCACTTTGAAATCTCTTAGCCATAAAAACGCTATTATATTTAATAGTTCCCCCTTATGGTTAAGGTCTTTTCCCAAATGCATCGCCGATTAATGCTTGGTAATAATCTCCCAGTGCCAGGGACATTTTATGCTTTAAAGTATATTTTAAAAGGATGTTTTACCCATGTGCATTTTGTTAGTGTTATTAATGGTGATAAGACTTCACATCCCACAGTGTTACGGATGGAATCATGTCTCCCACAATGACACGCTCAGGTCCTAATCCCCAGGCCTGTGGATGTGAACTCATTTGTAAATAGGATCTTCAAAGAGCCTATTAAGATGAGGCCAAACTGAATCAGGGTGGGCCTTGATCCAGCATGACTGAAGTCCTTATGAGTAAAGGAAATTTGGGCGCAGCAGTAGGAATGAAGTGGGGGCATAAGGAGGCTGGTGACTACGTGATGGAGGCAGAGACTGAGTTGTAGATTGCTGGCAAGCCGCCGCCAGCACGCTACAGACTTCAGAAAAAGCACAGCTTGCCGATAGCTTGATAGTGGACTTCTAGCCTCCAAACTGTGAGACAATAAATTCCTGTGGTTTAAGCCAACCTGTCTGTGGCATTTGTTATAGCAGCCCTGGCAAACTAAGATGCACAGTAATTAACTGAATTTAGCAAGGAGTTTAGGAAAGAAAGCCAAGTTATGGAAAGGTCTTAGAATCAAAGACCTGGGTTAAAATTTTAGTGCTTTTCAGTATAGCTCTTTGACCTCTTTCAGGCTTCAGGTGAATTCTAAATGAATGTCTCAGGGTTATTATGCAGTTTAAGTGAGAAAATTTACAGACAATTGCCTAGCTATGCTTATCCTATAGTAAGCATTTAATAGGAATTTGAAAAATTACAAGGAAACATAATTAAGAAGCATTTCTAATTTCAAAGCTTAAGTATAAGAAGAAAGAGTATGGATTTCATTATTTATTTATTTGTACTGTCTCAGTTTTGGATTCCAGTCTGTGCATGGTGGTTTTAGATAAAAACAACAGCGTTTTGTTTTCATTCAACTCAGTTATATGCATATGGATATGAATCTTGGGTCAAGAGGGAATATGTTGAATGAATTAAATGTAAAATGGAGGTATATAAATTCATATTTTCCATGATTGTCCACACTTTATATATATCATTCCTTTTTCTTTTAATTGCTTTCAACTTAAGGCTAATAAATTCCTCTGGAGATTTGATTACTAAAAGTAAAGGAAGTCAAGCTGGGTTGGGAATTTATTTGTACCTGCTTTATTTGAGAACATGCTCCTTCTTCTTAAACCTCTTCTCTCTAATCTGAGAAAAGTGCAAATGTGAGCAGTCAGGGAATCCATGTTCCATAGGGATTCAAACTTCATACAATTTATAGGCTGTGACTGCATTATCCTATCCTTTTACTTTTCTAATAGCACTTTTTCTGGTGTTCATTTCCACCCATCAAGCATATTTATTGAAGTTTGGCTCCTAGTCATGTTCCACATGCTGGGACTTGTTGACATGAAAGATAAAGCCAAGCACACCAAGTGGGAAGAGGAGAAGTTTGGGAAGCCAGTAAGGAGTCAGCGCCTGGTCAGGCAGTAGAGTAGAGGGGAGAAGCCGGCATGGGTAAAACTGAGGATTAATTTTCATTATGAGAGCAGGGTAACCCTGTGTGGTCTGTAGGTAGCTGCAAAGTTGTCAGAGTAGGAGGAGGGAGGACAAGCACTCCAAATTTCTGCTGGAAGGTTGGCTGCTTCCCCAACTTCCACATGTGTCTCATCCCTCCTTGCTGTGCTGGTGTTTGTGCCCCCTGTGTCTATTTAAAGGCACAGATCACAGCTTTTGATACCTGGAGAATGTGCCTGGAGCCTACAGGTTTGTTGGAATTAACAGAGGAGAGAGTTTTTAAAATTCCAAATCTTACTTGTCCAAAGTGCTTTTAAGGATGACTCTAAGCAAAATATCTGCCATATTTGCTTATGACAATGGGTAGGATTTTGTCTCTTTTACTCACAATTCTTCATTATACAGGTGAGGCCAAGTTTGCAGTAGCCAAAAATAAAGTTAGAGTTTAGTTAGCCTATGCTCCAGTCAAACTGATCACAGCGAATAGAATTTATTTTGCAAAATCTTTAATCCCAGCAATGTTGCCGAACCCCAAAGAACTAAACACATCTTTTGTGTTTAACCCCCTTCAGCATAGCTGGCTGATTATATAACGCCCATTGTCTTTAAAGTGGACATCTTTACCACAGAAATTACAGAAAAGGTTATGTCAAATATCTCCAGTATCTTTTCAGTGAATTTATTATTACTTTTTTTCATCAGTATCCTGAACATTGCCAACATTTTCGTTTGAAAATAAGTTTATAACTTGTAAGAATTTCTCAGCTACCTCTCAACTACATTTGACCTTATAATACCTTATTTATTCTTGTTTTGTAGCGGAGGAAACAGGATCAGAGAAGTTAAGTGCTTTGCTCAAGAACACACAGCCAATAAATAAATAAAACCAGATTCTTGGAAGCAGGTGTGGCTCAAGCAGTTGGGCACCCCCCTACCACATGGGAGGTTCCAGTTCAGTTCTTGATGCCTCCTAAAGAAGACCAGCAAGCTGACTACAGGCTGTGGTAGCTCACGGATGCAGCAAGATGACACAATGAGGAAATACGAGAGACACAGCAAGCAGAGAGGAGGTGCCTCCCTCCCACGTGGGAGGTCCTGGGTTTGGTTCCTGGGAAATAAATAAATAAAATAAATCCTTAAAAAAAACACAAACAAATAAGATTTTGAATCTTTGTAAACTGACTCCAGAATTTTTGCTCTCTCCCTCGAGTACACATCTTTTGGATTGATGCTAATAAATACTGGGTGAGGTGATGGTAAAAAAACATTATGAGTGCAATTAACAGCACTGAAATATATATCAGAATATGATTAAAAGGGGGAAATGTTAGATTGTATATATGGTAACAGAATAAAAAATTTTAAAAATCCATGGAACAACACTACACAAACAGTGAACCCTAAGTTGTTCTGTAAACCCACAACTTCTCTAATAAAGAAAAAAAAAAGGAAAAAAGAAAGAAGGTGGGAAAAATATATTGGGTGAAATAGATGATACAAACTGAAATGATTCTGTTGTCCATGCTATAATAATCTCCTGCCCTTTTCTTGTTTGGATCCTGATTTCTCTCATTTCTTATTCTGGTTTGTTTAACAAGTCAATCTATATTCCCCAGGTATAAAATCAGAGTCAAAATTCAACAGTAAGAGGGAGCTATAAAGTCAAGAAGTCAGGATCATACTATAGTATATATAGATATTTATTATGTGGAAGATGGTATCTTAAGCAGGGAAAAGAAGGAATTTAAACAGCTAATTCTCACTGAATATTTCAACCCACTTTGTATGGAAGGTATTAATTAAACAAGATACCATTCCTCTATCAAAATAGAATGAATGTTTATATATTCAAATTTGATGATGGTGTGTTGAAATGTACACATACATATTAGTGGAATATAAATTGGTACAAACTTCCTGCAAAGCACTTTGATAATACTTTTAAGAACCTCAAAGAAACTCTTGCCTTTTGACCTTATAATTTTCTTTCTAAGAATATACCCTGCATTTTTAGTAAAAAATTAAAGAAAGGTATATATGTACAAAGATTTCTATTTCAACATTTTTCAAAAGATTTTCAATATGAAAAATTTTATACTTACATAAATGTGGAGGGAATATTATAATAAATCTCTATGCACCCATTTCCCAGCCCCATCAGTGATTATTTTCCCAATCTTGTTGAATCTATTTCTGGCTCTTTTTTCTTTCCTCCCTTCCCCCTCCCACTCTCTTTTCTTTCCTTTACTTCTTCTCTTCCCCACCCCTCTTTCTTTCTTCTCTCTTTCTGCAGGAGTATTTTAAAAAAATATTTTAAAATATATTTTTTATTGAAGTGTATCTTTCGTACATGAACATGCATAAACAATAAGTATATAGTAAAGGTTATGAACTTACAAAATAAACATGCGTAACATCATACAGGGGTCCCACACATCACCCCTGCACCAACACCTTGCATTGTTGTGAAACATTTGTTACAAACTATACAAGAGCATCATCAAAATATTACTACTAACTATAGTCCCTATCTTATGGTGTATTTTCCCCCAAGCCACCCTAGTTTTAAAAAAATATATTTTATTAGAGAGGTTGTGAACTTACAAAACAATCATGCCCATGTGTAGAATTTCCATACAACACCCCTTCACCAACACCCCATACCATGATGGAACATTTGCTACAAATTATGAGATAATATCATCAGATTATTATCACCAGCCATGTCCATAGCATACATTTGGCACACTTTTCCCATACACCCCATTAGCAACATAGTACATTTTTGGCATTGAAGCAGGAATATTATAGTATTGCTGTTAACCACAGTCTATAGGTCACCACCAAATGTATTTTTCCCATGCTTCGCCACATTCCGACCACCTTCTGCAGGGGTATTTTAAAGTGAATCCAAGATATTTTATTTGTAAACACTTTTGTATGGTAAAAGCTTTAAAAAGTAACCAAAGACCATATCTAACCTAAGAAAATTGAACCGGTTTATGTTCAAATTTCTTGATAGTCACAAGAATGTATTTTTATAATTGTTTTTTTCACTTAAGAATCCAAACAAGGTCTGCACATTGCATTTGGTGATGTTATGTCTCTTAAGACTCTTTTAATCTATAACCCTTCCCCCTTCCAGTCCTCTTCCTGTTATTTATTTGATAAACAAACTGGGTCAATTGTCCTTTAGAGTGTCCCACATTCTAGCTGATTTAGCTGATGGCTGCTTCATGGTTTCATTCAACTTTTTTTTTTCTCTATCCATTTTACTTCCTGTAAACTAGTAGTTAAAGTGAGAGACTTGATTAGACTTAGGCTCATTTTTAAATTAAAAAAAATTTTTTTGGCAAGAGCTAGATGTGTGGTGTTCTGTACTTCCTGTTGTACTGCACCAGAAGGCACATAATTTCTGATTGCCCCACTTTCAGTGATGCTAAGCTTGATGAGTAAGCTCTGGTGAATACTCTACTATCAAATTTTCCATTGACTTTTTACATAATGGTTATAGCATTCATTACAGATCTCTTATTTCATCCATTATTTCATTAGGATTTTAAAAATGATGCTTTTCTAATTCTGCCAACCCTTGTACATTTATAAGCTGATATTTTCTATAAAGAAAACTTTCCTTCTCCAACAATTCAGTTATCCTGAAACATGTCATCCTTTATTTGCCATTTTCAGAGTTGGTACCCTGCAAGCTCCATCTCACTGATTTATAAGTGAAAAGTGGTAACAACCTAAATGTCCAACTAAAGAAGATATATTGTGGTATATCCATGCTATAAATCCATGTTATAAATACTTTGCAGTCTTAAACTTCAAAAAATATATAATAACATAGAAAATATTCAGGATGAAATACTGAATGAAAAAATCCCATAATGTGTATATAGTATGATACAAATATTATCTAAAATGCACACATTGAAAAATATGATTCTCACAGGATAGCAAATTTTAGAGTATTTCAATTTTTATCTTTATTTTCCATAGACTCTTTTATGAAATACATTACTGTCACCATTTAAAGAAAATGTAGTTGCATTTAAAAGAAAGGTTTCTGGAAAACTCATTATGCTTAGGGAGATTCTTGGATACTTATCTTGGCTCTGGCTTTGACTTCTGTTGTAACCTTGGACCTTCTCTCTTATGTCTAAACAAGTCTTTATGGTGCTAAACAAACAACTGGAGAATTGAAAACGTGCTCAATCCTGTAGACTCTGAGACACCTTGTTCACTTAACAGAACACACTCTGTTGACTCACACAATCAGTAGACTAGAGCCTTAATTATTAAATGGAGTCATCTTCAACTCAATTCGACCAGTTCAGAAGATATTTGAATGGAATTAACGAAACTTTTGTTTCTTTCCCTAATATGGTGTGTGTGTGTGTGTGCGTGTGTATATGTGTGTGTATGTCTGTATCTATGTTTTATCAACTGGTCCAAATCAGATAAACAGATGGACCACAATCTCAAGATTGGGCCTTTTCACCAGGACCAGTTTAGCACACTAAATTTTCTTGTCATTTTGTTTCAAGATGAATGAAAGGACCCAACACTTGCTTTGCTTTTAACAAATTGTCCAAGGAACTGCCTGGTTCTCCAGAGGCCCTTCTGAGCCTTAGTTTCCACATCTGTAAAATGCAGATCCATGATATGATCTCCAAGGGCACAATGCATTTAAAACTCATGACATAATCCCCAGAAATTTGTAGATGCTCAACAAATGCTAGTTTTCTCTTTTCTCTTTACAAAGATAAAGAGAAGCAGTCTTTTCTACTTTTAGCATATTCTAATATTTCAGAGCAAATTCTTGGATGAGGCTGTCTATAAACAAGTCCAGCTCTTCCCCTTCCTTTGGAATAGTGAAATCATCTCTCTGTGCATCAATTTTCTTATCTGAAAATGGGAATACTAATAGTACCTAGTTATAAGCTTCTGTGAATATTAAATAAACTAGTAAGAGTAGCGTGCTTAGAACTTTGCATGGCATAGTGCAGGAACTATATGACTACAATGCTTTATCTTTATTACCTACCTAGTGGAATAAAATTTCCAGGCTCAAGGTTCAAGGCACCCCCTCCTTGGGTGATGCGTGAGGTACACTGGCCACTTCTTGCTTTTTGCTTCTCTTTTTCTTGGTCCTATACAGATCTTTTCCTTCTGTTGATATATTTCATACTCACAGCCACACCATCCATGTTTTTCTTAATTAGATCAAGGTTTCCTCCTGTTACCATAACTGATTGGGATTATGCAAGGTGCGTCCTTTTTCCTTATTGTTATTGTTGTCGCGGTATGCATGTGTGTGCATACATGTGTGGGTTGTGGTCCTGAGATATGGTTGTACAGCTACCCTGACCAACATGGGTGCAGCCACACCTTTTCAGACATCCGTTTTCTGACTGGTCTTTTGTTGGGACGTTTCTATAGAGTTTTGCCTGTGTTATATGATATTTTACTAGTATATCTCTCAAAAGGTAAACACTGCACTGTTTGGTAAGGAGTGGGAATGGGATGACCTAAGCTCTTCCAAATATTTTAACAACAGAAGCATTATTAGGGGGGTGTGGGAGAGGCAGCAGAATGGTTCAGAGGCAGATTCAGTGGACACAGCCGCATTGTCCAATGAATATGGGGGTCTAATAAGTGCACAGTAGGCTCCAAAAAGGAACATTACTCTCCGGTTGTAAGGATTGTGTCAGAACACATTTCCCCCTCAAAATTAATAAAGTAAAAAATGCAGCCAACGTAGATGCAATATACCTTCTGCAGCTAATTTTCAAAACGTGCTGCTGATGAGTCCAAGATGTCCCTTCTATTTAGTCATGGGCATCAGGGTGTTTCTCAGGTTACATCAAGGTGACCAGCGTGTTTACCCTAGGAAAACAGGGCAGTAATATTGTAACATCTGTTTGGTAATGCCGTGTTATCAAAAGAGATGGAGTTAGGGAAATGGAGTTTGGAAAAATGAGTACCAAAGAGTAAAGCCTTCTCACTGGAACAGTCAGCAGTTCTCAGATTAGAAGGTAACCTAATTTTGGGAACAATCCCCAGTTTTCTGGACAGAAAAATCTAGTGAGGGATAAGACAATCTATTAAGATACTCTACCTTACTGAAAGTATTAAAAGCATCTGCCTACTGAATGTTCATACCAGCAGAAGGGAGTGGTTTGTGCAAATGCCTGATGTCTGTAATCGGGTTAGATGAAGCTTTGGGGGTGAGCGTGGATGCAGGTCACACAGGGCCTTGTAGGCCATGCTAAGAACCCAGGGGAAGCCATTCATGGGTGTCAAACAAGGAAGTGAAAGAAAAGGTGGTGCTATTTATAGATGCATAAAATATAAAATCTGGAAGTTAAGTTACTGAAAAAAATAATCTGGTTGAGTAATTTTAAATAAAAAAGACAGTCACTTGCTTTCCACTCAGTGAAACTTTGGAAACACCCCAAAATTAGGGAAACATGAAGAATTTATGATGTTACCCTTAGTTTAAGAGTAACTTTGTCAGCCCTGAAAAGCCAATTGACCATTTTTGCTTTAGGCCTGCAATCAATAAGGAAGAGGGCAACCCTCCTTATCTGCTTCACACTTGAAAGGGAGGCATAAGGTAGCTAGAGCACTTTATAGCCCCCTGGAAATCCAAGGCAATAAGTGCCATTATTTGAACACTTCCCTTTTTGTCCTATTATCTCACTGTCCATTTATTGACAACTTGGTGATAAGGGCTAATGCTCCTTAGCTTCATTATTGACTTTATAAAAGCCTACTAACTGATGTTTTGTTAATGAACTGGATTTCCACTTTAAAAAATTAAAGGTTTCATTTCTCGTGAACAATATTTAATTCGTAGGAGACAATATTTACAAAATTCTAATGACCATGTTTAAAGAAGATGAATAAGCATATTGGGGTAAGTTCTGGAAGGCTGTTAATTTTGTTTGATGACAGAAAAGAAGAAAAGAAGAGCTTTCTTCCTACTTTCTAGTTCAATAAGTCTTTTCCTCTACATTTTGGTGCCAGGGTGATAAATACACCAACTAACAGAGAAACAAATACATAGTCCCAAGCTCATTAAACATCACCTAAATTTAACAAGAAAAATTTTAAATTTCTTAGAAAATTGACTCACTTAATTAAATGAAATGACTCACTTTGTGATTAACTATTTGAAATAAAAATAATCATCATAATGTCGAATAATCTTACATAAATTTTTACTTAAACTGACTCTAAAACTCATATCAAGCTTCAACAAAAACAAATATCATCAAGGGCAAGCCATTTATTATCAATTGCTAATGCTCAATGTTAACACACACGAGTTTGATCTCTGAATGAGTCATTTGGTTTTAAGACCCTTTCTTAAGGCCACCTCCCATCTATAGCCTCTCCAGCTCTCTGAAATATAACCTAGCTCATTACAGGGACCCGGTGAGAGGTTATGGGTGAAACAATATGCACATATACTTCTGTGAAAACAGCTCAGAGTGGTGTGTGATGGTGGGTGAAAAATGCCATTGAAGTGTCATGAATGGATGTGAAGGGCCAGCATCTTTCCGTATGCATCTCATTTTCTTTTTTTTTTTTTTT
>PVKH010003995.1:0-14420 GCA_004027955.1 Chaetophractus vellerosus
TGAGCCACATCTGTTCCCCTGCTATATCTCTTAAGGTTGACCAAAGATACCTAGAGTTAGAGTCATTTCCCATACAGGATGGTCATATAATAAATCAGGCTTAGTTCATCACCAGCATTCTGAAAACCAGACCTAGGGAGAAAAACTAGGTCTGGGGACACATGCATGGTTTCTAATATAGCAAATATTTAGCCTACCCTGATTATCACAAAATCAGGACAGCGAGAATATTCACATTGGCTCTTTTTAATACTCATTGGTAGGCAATGTCTTTTGCTGAGAAGAAATAAATGTTTTTGAAGACTTCCATACTTCTATGAACACTGAATAAAAGTTAAAGATAAAAATCTTTATATAATTTCATCTTATGAAACGGTTAAAAGTTTTCTACTCCCTATTATAAATAAAATGACAGGTTAACTACTGGGATGATTGTTTTTAGCAATATATACATTTCTCTAGCATCAAATATATGAGAAAAGTTTGAGCATAAATGAAATTAATGCAATATTTTTGAATATTTACTCACAATTCTTTTTTATCCTCAAAGCAAATATCAGAGTTCAACACATACATATACACCTTTGCCAAAGGAATACAGTGACTTTTATCTTATTCCTTACATAATAAATAACTTATAATTTTTAGCTATACATTACATTGTATTATAGTAAACTAAGTGATGACAAACTACATATTGATTTATTCTTATGTTTATAACATTATAAAATGGATAAATTACTTCTTTTAGATCTTACAACTTTTAATCTTGTCTGCTTTTAGTAATCTATTTTGTAATACATGTTTTGTAATTTATTTCTCAGTGGATTTTAATATGTTTCAAAATAAGAATTAGCATCTCATTAGAATTGAAAAAACTAAGTCAAACTTTTTTTCTCAAAGAAAGTCTGCCTTAGTAGTTTGGTTCTACGAAGAGGATAACCTTTGCTAGTTTCGTTATGGGGTAGACACTGCACACAAACTGAAAGGGCCACCCTTTAACAGAGGGCCAGCTCTATTAAAAACCTGTGATAAGATGAAAGCATTTTTATTTTAAAAATTGTATTTGTCAGAGAATATAGAAATTAAGAGTATTTCCATTTTTATTCACTTTTCTGAATATGTTGGATTAAATAGGTGCCTCTAAGTAAAAAAAGAAAAACAAAAACAAAACAAAAAAAAACCACCCTGGTATAATTAATAGTCATCTCATTAGTCTTGACAAAGTCTTTTTATGGTATTCTTTATCCAAATTGAAGAGAATTACAGTGAAGAACTATAAGGGTAGGTTAACAAATCCTTTTGTAAGTCAGGTAGCTTCTAACTCTTTGCTTTCAACAAAATTTAAGGGAGAAAATTAAAATTCCATTGTATACATAATTAAAAATAATGTATAATGGAAGACCTTGACATGAACTATAACCAAAAGTTCAAATTATTGAGTCATGGTTTAATAACAAAACCTTTCCATTCCCATCTCCTTATTTGTAGGAATGTGCTTTTTTAGAGCTTACTTCTATAGAAACCAAAAAATTAGACTAGAATTGATATTAAATTGTCTCATTTTGCAGGAAGTAATATTTATCTATAGGCACATGAACTAATTTTTTAAAAGGCCTCATTCATCTTATTAAGAGATGGATTTGCAATGCCATTTTGATTTTTGTTCAATATGCTTGAATCAAAATTTGTAATATATGTATATTGTTTTGATCCATTTGAAGTAAAAATTAGGAGGAAAATTATTAATCTTGAATGCGAATTTATAGGGATATTTTTTTGTTGCAGCAAGGATAGTAGGGTATCAATAAGACTTCCAAGTGTTACAGTTGGATAAAGTTATTTGGAGGAAATTGAATGAGAATATGCGTTGAAGGAGAAAAAGAAATCATGTAAAATGTCCTCCTGTTAAAGAAGAAATATGTTCATGTAGTTTTTAAAGAATGATAAAGATATCACATTACTATGATATTTAGATTCCATTGCCTACATTTTAGTGTTACATGTGGCCTTATTTTTAAATAATAATCATTACAATATGTTGGGAATTACATCCTTTGTAGCTGTTTTTAAACTTATTATAAAAAATTATATGTCAATTTGAATATGTGGAATGAAGTACAGTTATTCAAAATTATTTTGGGACTAATCCTTAAATATAAAGCCACTGATTTGGAAGATATAATGGGGTCTGCTCAGTAATATATATTATTAGCCTGACGCATCCATCTTACTGTAAGACTTATGGGACAGATAGATACTAATGTTTATGGACCAGAGTCCTTTCTCTTTGGGGATGAACTGAAGAGACATTCTCCCTTTCTATATCTGTGAACTCTCTTTTTGTTTTTATTTACCTGACAGACTATCTCCTTTCTGGTAACAGTCTTTATTTAGGTGAAGCTTTTTAAAATAAGTTAGCTTTCACTGAGAGTATTCATTCCATCAAAAAATATTTCATTGATTATCACACAGGAGAGGTGGATATATTTAGAAAAATGCAAGTAGTTCCATCCCATGTTGAGCAGAATTGTTTATGTTACAGTCTTATCCAAAGCCATACTGAGAGGTAATATTAGGAAGAAGTTCTAGGTCACTGGTTGAACATGATTTACTTACATGATCTGTTTGACCTACACTGTGTTAAAAAATTTTTTTTAATTAGATAAAAATTTTTTGAAACAAGGAGATTTCACATAAAAATCCAGGTTTCCAGGTGTTCTCAGAAAAATTGGGCCCACATTCTCACAAGGCATCAGCCAGTCTGCTGAGACTACACAATGGCTGCCCCATCTGGGCAGGATATACCCTTTTCAGCTTGCTATTGCCTCCCCGTTTTGTCTTTACACTGGCTGGCTTCACTCTTACATTATGCCTGCCCAGATATTTTAGGCATTTGAATTTGAGATATTAGCTTTGACTAGTTTATTATTTTTCCCTTGAGTTAAATGGAATCTGTAGAAAGATAAATATTTGTATTGTGTTACCTTGACCCTGGTCAAAAATTGCTTTCAGTAGGTCATGCATTAACATCATGCCCTCAACTTTCATGGATGGTCACTAAAAGAAATAGCATTATAAAACCCACTAGTGTGTTTGGGGACCCAGTAGAGGATATGTCCCTCTATATTACTTTTATTATGTAGCTCTGGCAACACAATTCTTTTAAAGTGTCCTGAAAAGTTTTGTTTTCATAGAAGTATTTGTATATTTCTCCTCAAAGACAATGAAAATCGATCAACTGATTTCATTTCTTTTTTGCCAAATTTGTGGTTTAACTCCAATATTCTGTTACACTTCGCGACCTGCATAATCTTGTTCTAACTTTTTCTCTGGTATTACCCTCCTAGTCTAATTAGTTTCACTGGGCCTTATTTTTTTTTTTAAAGATTTTAAAATTTTTTATTTATTACATATCCCCCCCCACCTTCCTGCTTGCTCTTGCTGTGTGTCCATTCTTGTGTTCCTCTCTGTCCGCTTTGTCTCCCCCCATTGCGGCGATGCACCAAGACCGGTCGCCGTGCAGGCAGCTTTGCCCTGCTTGTGGGCGGCTTCTGCTTCCATTCATGGCCGGCTCCGCTTCAGTTCGCGGGTGGCTGGCTGCGCTCCGTTCGCAGGCGACCTGCCCTGCCCATGGCGGCTTTGCCCTGTCCGTGGCAGCTTTTTGCCCTGCCCACGGCAGCTCTGCCCGCCCGTGGCAGCTTGCCCTTCTCAAGGTGGTCTGCCCGCTAGGAGAGGTCCCTGGGAACCGAACCCAGGGCCTCCCATGTGGTATATCGGCACCCTATCCACTGGGCTATACGGCTGGCCCCTGGGCCTTATTTTTTAAAAATTTTATTTTCTTATTTTATTGCATGTATTTATTGTAACCATCTCAAACCACTCATTTGTAGATAATCTCTTTCTCAAGTTATTTCATTTCTATGGAAGGTTGGTAAGATCTATTACATTTTGTTCTTCTTAGGGGGTTGCCATAGTTTCAGCTCTGAGCATTCCTTGCTCTTGCCCCCATCCTACCACCTATAGGAATTATTCAGTTAGATTGCAAGCTTTTAGGGGGCAAGGACTTTTTTTTTTTTTTAAGATTTATTTTTTATTTCTGCTTTTTGTCTCCCCCACCCTCGCTGCGGTGACGTGCCGAGTCAGCTTCACCAGTGAGCGGCGGCCTTGCCCACTTGTGGGCAGCTTGCCCCGCTTGCAGGCAGCACTGCTCTGCTCATGGGTGGCTCTGCTATAATCGCAGGCGGCTCTGCTCTGCCCGTGGTAGCTTTGTCCTGCCCATGGTGGCTTTTGCCCTGCCCAGGGCAGCTCTGCCCCACCCATGGCGGCTTTGCCTTCTCAAGCGGTCCGCCGGCCCAGAGAGGCCCCAGGGACCGAACCCAGGGCCTTCCATGTGGTAAACCGGCGCCCTATCCACTGGGCTATACAGCCGGCCCCATAGGGGGCAAGTACTTTTATGGTGGTCCCATAGTGCCCAGCAGACAGCATAGGGCTTACTTTCTACATAATGTTACATGTTGTGTAGTGACAGGATAATAAGGATGACAGTAAAAACCAAAATAATAATAATGTTTTTATTTCCACTCCCTGGAACAAGAAGTATTTTATCTATACTGAATCTTGGAAGTCTTATTATCAAAAAGAATAAAATATCCATCTACATATAGTTAACTTTACACACTTTATCATAAAAGAAATGTGTTGCATAAGACTAGGTGGTAAACATTTTTTTCTAGTGACCAGAGAAGAAAAGTAGCTCTGCCTTCTTAAACTACTAATTAATTTAGCTTCACTTATTTTTCTATTAATCTTTAACTCCCTGGACACAGATTACATCAACTATGTACTATGATGGACAGCAGATAAGCAAAGTTAAAAATGCCTACAAAATCTTCTTTACAATTTAATATAAAGAATCTGTAGAAACTTTACTAAATTAGTGCAAGTTTGTAAGTGCATTTCTCAGACACAGCTAAATGGAATCTAAGACCACACTTAAAGCTTGAATTAGGCAAGTTTTGCTACAAAGAAAACATTTTTCCTAGTGTGAAGTTCTAGACAGGCTATTAGAGACATTTCTTCCCAAATCTGAGCCAGGCTCAGTCTGTGGTCACGCTGCCCAGGGCTCTGTTTAATGGCTCCATCCACAGGGCGTGCTCACTGTCACACTTCTAAAGTTAATCACTTGCACTTAATTTCAAATCATTTTTTACTTTGAAAACCCTGAATGCCTTGTTGGGGACAGTACACACAATGTGTGCCAAGCCTCCGGTTTCAAAGTTCAGCTGTTTTTGAGCTACTTGACTGGACAAAAGGTCACAAGATATCTTTCGTGCAGGGAAAGTGTAATTTTCCATGTCTTTATGTTTTTGAAATGGTTGAAGTGATTTTTCCCTAAAATTTCCATAAATAAATAACTTTTACCCATGGTGTAAATTTAATTTTGAGATGCCTTGGCAAAAATTTTGCAAGTAACCTCCTCTCCTCCCACAAAATAGTCTCCACCTCCATCCTCAGTATGAACCCTGTGGGGGGTGAGTGGGGGGAACTGTAGGAGATCCCAGATTAAAATACAGAATTTTCACATTTGGACTACAGGTATGGAAACTTTTAGCCTCTAAAACATCTCTCAATTTGTGAGATTACAACAAAAATCTCATCACCATCATTTAATACTATCTATGTTATAGCATCCAGTTGGGAGAATAGATCTGCTATCTGAGTTCATTCTCCTTTCCAAATCCCCTAAGGCACTGCATAATATTCTGATTGTGTTTGCACCTCACCTATCCATGTACCTTAGAGCAGACTTTACTTTTCCATAGTTCTCTGGCTTTCTTTGCCATATCCGTGGTTATTTTTGGCTTCCAGCCTTAGAAGGATCAGGTGTGTCTTCTAAGTTTGCCAGGGCAATTCAACATGTTGACTTTAACTTCTTGCAGGATCCACTTCTGTGGACCCACGACCAATGACTTGCTAGTGACTTTTTGCGTGTATTTTGTTCAAAGTTGTTAAGTGTAGACCCACCAGAGATTAGACTTCCTTCTCTCAATGGCAAATGGCCAGAAGGCATGAGTAGGAGCTGTACACCTGTTGCTTTTCTCCCTCTTCCACCCATCCACTTGCCCACAGGACTAGTCCACTTGTTTGACCCTAAGCAAAGATTTGGCCTTTTTGTGGGGAGGAGGGAAAGAGAGTTGTCAGTTCAGGGTCTTTGATGTACCATCCTGCTCTTCAACGGGTTTATCAAGTGTGTACCTCCGGGTCATCTCCTGGACTATTTGGTGAATAACAACTCTTAGGACTGTTATTTATGTGTTTACTTATTTGTTTTGGACGCACAGAGTTTTTAGTTTATTTGAGTATTCTTTGGAATTGTACAAGTATGTTCATCATCATTTTTTCTGCCCAGTTTATCTTCTGCCTTTTTTTCTGTGCAGTTGTTACTACGTTCCAGAATCTGTTTGGCAAAAGACCATTTTCACCTTCCACTCCATAAGCCAGGGTAAGCCAGTCTGCATACCTCATTCCTGGAGGTCCTCCTATATACTCTTCGGAGAAACCGCAAAGTGCCTGGTAACTGTCCTCTCATTCTGGACCGACCCTGCAATCCATCAGTCACTTCTCCCATTTCCAGGGCTTCCTCCCGTCCATCAGTCTACTCCATCAATCTCTTCTCTTCTTACTTAGCAAGTCTGTCAAGTTGTCCTTCCGCCGCCGTTCAGTCTCCTGCCTGCCCACCCCACACCCTTATCCGAACCGAGTGTCCGTCGGTGGATTCCCAGGCACCCCCGCCCAACTCTTCGGTCTCAAGTGGCTGGACGTGGGTCCGTCCCGCGCCCGCGGTCTCCCGCTTGCCTCCAATTCCGATACCGGAGGCCGGAACTTTACTCTAGCCCGGAGGGGAACGACGGCAAGTGCGGAGTCGAGCCGGCGGCGGGCAGGCGCGGGGCCGGGCAGGGTGGGCGTGCGAGCCGGCCGGGGGCGTCGCGGGCCGTCCTGCCCTATAAGGGGCCGAGCCGCCTCCGCCGCCGGGCGGGTGCCGGGCGGACCGCGGCGGCGGCGGTGGCGGCGGCGGCTGCGATTGGCTCAGGCGCCCCATCCGGGGACTGGGCTCGGCGCTGCTCGTTCGCCCTAAAGGTACCAATATGGCGGAGGTGAGCAGAGAAACCGGGCAGGAGCGGCCGGGCTGGAGCGGGCGTCCGGCGGCCCCTGGCGGCTTCCCGCGACCGCCAAGCCGGCCCGGGGGGCTCCGGCGCCCTACCTGCGGTCTTACCGGAGGCGGCGGGGTGGGGCGGGGGCCACGGGGCGGTGGCGGGCCGCGGCGGGGCCGGCCGGGGGGCGGGAGCGGGCGCGGGAGCGGTCTCCCTCCGGGACTAGGCCGCGGCAGCTCCGGCCTCGGCTCGACCGGGCGACGGGGCCGAGCGGAAGGCGGTGATCGGAGGCAGCGAGCCCTGGTCCGGGGACGGCGCCAGACCGGGACCCCAGGCCGCTGACGCGGGCCACCGGCACCTCTGCGCTGCCTCCCGGGGCCGGGGTGGGTGGAAACCGGCCGAGTCCGCCCCCCCTCCCGGGACGGATTGCAAAGCGGGGAGCGGGCTGCGCTACTGCCCCGCGGGAAGAGAGCGCTGTGCCCTCGGCCCGCCGGGCCTGGACTGCAGCGTGAAGGGGCCTCACGCTCCACTTTGCTTCAGGCGCGGAGGCAAGCGGGATGCGCGGCCGCCGGGCTCTGCGGGAGGTACGCTGGACTCCCCGCCCCGCAGCCCGGGAGGTGCGGGAGAACCTGGGGGTGAGGGTGGCGAACCGAGACCCTTGTGTCTTCTCCTTAAAAGCGGGTCGATAGCCCCACTTTCCTCAGTGCTGGAGAGGGGAGGCAGGGCGAGCGAAGCTCTCCCGGCCATCTCCCCTGGGACAAGTGAGATGGGGGAAGGGGGTGGCGCAGCAGAAGCCCCTCCGCAGGCGCTGGTGGGGCCTAGGGGCGCATTGGCGGGCCTGGCGAGGGGCCGCACGCCCTGGGAAGAACCAGCATCCAGGGACTGAGGGTCTGCGTCTCTGGACTCGGAGAGAGGATGAGGGGCTCGCTCTTTGGTTTGGGGGGCGAGTGTCGGGCTGGTAGCCTGATTGCGCTTTGGGGCAGAGGACAGTCCTGGAGTTGGGGGTCCCGCGCTCCAGGGGACGAATAAGGTGCCCAGAGGGGGAGTCCCTTTCGGGAACGGGTGTTGCGTTGCGAGAAGTGGCTTTGGGTGCGGAGAGCCTGGTGGGATTTGGGGGACTCCCAAGATGCCGAGGATGGGAGACCGATGCTCTGGGAGCGCTAGGTTTTGCTTCTCCACTTTGTAACTTCCTGAGCTCCAAAGGACGGTTCGGAGTTGCCTGTTAGATTCCAGGTTTAGTCCTGGGTCTGCGAGTTTGCATGCTGGGGACTCGGGGAGGAAGGCGAGGCAGCCAAGAGGGGGCCCGAAAGGGGCCGGGAGCGATTGGAGTGGAGCTACGTCTCGCACTTTTGGCAGCTGCGGAGGAGCGCTCGGCTCCGCCTCCTTTGAGCCCTATTGCCGGCGCTGCTGCTTCCCTGGGCTGCGCGATCTAACCGCACGTTTCTTCTCTCTCTCCTAGGCTTCTTTTGGAAGTTCGAGCCCAGGTTTGTCCTATTTTCTTACCTCTTCGGTGGGTCCCAGAGGAATCCTGTATGTTGGGGGCTCAAAGATCTGTCGCTAAAGGTTTCCCCACAAAAATTTATTCTGCGAAGTTTTCATCATTTGTTTTTAAGAGTTTCAATGTGCATTTGGTAATTAAGTTATTCGAAGAACAAACAGTTGTGTTCTTTTCTTTCTTTTTACTTGCATGTTGGAAAAATACCTTGTTACGAAGCCGGTGACAGAAGAGTGTCCTGTTAAATTATGTCTTTAATTCTCACATATTTTTTTCTCCAAGCCTGAGACAGTTAATCCCAGATCAACTTTCCCATAACTTTAGCAATTTCGTTTAGATTTTAATTTGGGTTTCTTCAAGAAATTGACTAATATGTCAGAAATTTGGGGTTGCTTAGGTTATTAACCATGACCCTTTTCCCTTTATTTTATCTCTCTCTCTCTCTTTTTTAATAATTGAGAAAAGGCTAGAGATTGTGTTAAAATTGCCAGTTGAGTGTTAGGAAAGCTGCCTTTCAAAAGAAACAGAACTTTCAAGTTTACACAGAAACGTGGTGATACAGAGTCTTCGAACTGAGACAATCTTAGATCATCTAGAACAGTGTTTCTTAACCTTTTAGGAGTCAGGGACCCCTGTCAGAATCTGATGAAAGCAAGGCATTCTCTCCGAGAACACTGCGTATATGTGTAACCACACACATTTGAGGTTTGTGGAAACCTTGAAGGTGGTCCATGGTACGGACCTTTCCATGTGTGGTAAAACTGTAAGGACAGATTTGTTCCTTTTTTCTCATCCCTGTCTAGTCTCCCTTTTGGCTGTCTCTTTTCTCTCTCAAAGTCTTCAGGAAAAGTACCCCTGAAGTAGTCCATTTCCCTTATTTTACAGTCAAGGAGACAGACTTAAATGACTGCTGAGAGTTACCTAGTTAATAGCAGAGTCTGGAGGAGCTCCCAAGTCTTCCATAACAATGTGGTGCCTTCCATTTCCCTGGACTATTGCTTTTTGTGTTTAGTCGACTTTTAAGGCCTCTCTTGGTTATTAAGGTATTATAAAATAATTAATCAACACTAAGTTGAAGAAATTTGTAGCTATTTTAAAAATAGCTGTGCCTTTTCATTTTTAAAATTGTTTTAAAAACTTTCTCTTATTTTGACATAAACATTTCTTTGTCATTACTGATTTCAGGAAAAGAATATTTATCTAACTGATGCCAAACATCTGGATGATAGTGGAATTTTTCCATTTTGCATCACTTTCTGCTAAGTTGTGATCTAAATAAAAAGAAAACACAGTGTTGTTTTGGTGTCTAAACCAAGACTTGAAACCTGTTTTTAATCAATTAGCCAATTTTTAAAAGAATTTCAGAGCTAGAAGGGACTCTTGAGGTCATTTAAGCTAACCCTCTGTATTTTTCAAACAAGGAACTGGACCTAGGCCCAGAAAGTTTAAATGACTTGCTTCAGGTCCTAGAAAAAGCCAGGGCCAAAGCCAGTAGACCCTCAGGCTCTCCGATTTCTGGTTATTTCACAGTAAGGGGGAGTCCCGCTGTGCCAAGTGATATGGGGATAACAAAAGAAATATAACACAGCTTGCCCTCAAAGAGGTAGAAAAATTACCATCTATTTCATGACACTTTAGCATGCCACAGAGGTTTCCAGGAATTCCTCAAAAAAAAAAAAAAAAAAAAAAAAAAAAACCTCCACAATTTGTAATGGTGCATATTCTGCTTTTTAGGCATTTAATAAATACTCATCTTTCTCTTTTAAAAAGCTAAATTTTTATATCTACCTTAACACGTTTTTAAATGAGCAGATATTTTTCAGATTAAAAAATAACTTTAACATAATGTAAACCTCTTCAATAATTAGGTCTCCCTTAAAAATTGTATTATTTTTAGACTAATGTTGAGACATCTCTGAATGCAAAATCAAAAACATTGAGTTGTCTGTGGTTTTTCCTTGGTAAAAAAATCTTTGACCTAGTAATGATCTTATGCTGTCCTTCAATATTGTTTGAAATTCTAAAATATTAAAATATTAAATACTAAATAGCTAAACTAAAAACTCCTCAAATTCATTATGTTGAATCTGCTTTCTTCTACTTCTCCCTTTCCACATCTCTAGATTTTGATAGTCCTTTCTTTCCCTGCTTGAGAGTCACAGATATAATTGAATTAGATACTGGAGTAAAACTAATGGAGAAAATCCTAAATTTGTTTTTATTCCTTTGAGATTTTGGGTCTTATCCATTTTTCCTCTTGGTTTTGGAGTATCTTATTGACTCATGCTTGGTATTTTAAAAAAGTATTAGAATTTTATAAACAAATGTGAATTCATGAAAACAACTTATAAGAATGTTGCAATGATATACATCTTCCAAAATTTTTAGATATGATTTTCTATCTTCCCTTCACATAATCCTAAGAACTTTATTAGTAATCTAATGTAAAGCATGCTTTTATATTTTAATGTCTGATTAATGCTGAGGAGCTTAGAATACTGTTATAGAAATGAAAAGTGATAAAATGCTTTTCAAGACTGAATTGCTATATAGCTGCTTCATAGGAACTTATTCTTATTCTATAAACCAGGCTTTTATTTGCTTTGTGTCTTTATTTGAGGATTAGAATTTGGGTAAAATTTCTATTCTCTTTTCATGAACTGTTAGACTTAGTGTATAGTGGATTCTTATGAAGTCTTTTGTTCATCGAGGTTTAATCCTTTTGACATTTTGCTATTGCTTTTAGACAAATGTGTTAAACTAACTCATAAGCAAGTTTGGCTGCTTTTCTGTCAGAACTTTAAGGACTGTTGCATCTAAACCATTTTGCAACTGTTAGGCTTGCTTTCTTATGGATTGGATCCCTTATAAAAGCCTTTGTAAATTACTCTGGGATTTTTTTTCCCCCTGATTTGGATAACTTTCCAGAACCATGTGGTCTTACTTTATATCCTGCAAAATACATAGTAAATGCATTTAATAAAACCCACGTAGAAAAATTAAAAGGAACTGGCAGAAAAACACAAATTATTTTCTCTTGTAAATAGTCTTGTGAATGTATAAAGTGATTCAGATTGTTTTGTTCCAGTTGGCTCTTTGTCTTCTGAGGATCATGATTTTGACCCCACTGCTGAGATGTTGGTCCATGACTATGATGATGAAAGAACTCTTGAAGAAGAGGAAATGATGGATGAGGGTAAAAACTTCAGTTCTGAAATCGAAGACTTAGAAAAGGTAAAGGCATTTATTTTAGTATTTTAACACAAACTGGTAGTAAATATTTAGACATTCTATGAAAAGGAAGTTATTTTACTATTTATATAAAGTAAAAATAGGATCAACATTTTAATTTTTCACCTAACTCTTGCAAAATGTCACTGATTTTCTCATTATTGGGGGGAAGGGGAGTAGCCTGACATATTCATTTAAATTTTCAAAATTATTTTTTATCCATTAACCTAATTTTTAAGCTTATATTAGGACAGTGAAGTAGGTACGTCTGGTCAGTTGAGAAAATTGAGATATAAAGAAATGTAGGCCCTAAACTCACTTCTGAATCCTAGCGCAGTCGTCTTTCCAATATACAATCCCAGTCTACTGAGATTCAAACTTGAGTTTAAGCACTGTGGGAGACACAGGGAGAAGTTTTTTCCTTCAGCTAACTTATAATCTGGTAGAATATTGTAAGAAAACCAAAGGAGAAAAGGTTACAGTATTTTCAAGTATATCTTAGTAATAGTCCATCCCCTACTCTCCAATCACCTTTTAAAATTCTGGCAGGAATGATTGTAATTTATAACGTTTTAAACCCAAAATCAATATAAATTCAAATGAACTGTATTTTAAACATGCATTTATACCAGGACTACAGAGAGAGAGGCCTCCATAGGACATCACCTTGAAAAACAATGTAAGATTATACTTACCTGTAAATTAACTTTATTTGCAAATTTCTAACCAGCCCAGAATAACCACAGCTTTCAGGAATAACATTGAATTAATACTAATCCTATGTGTTTTCATACATCTTTTTCTTGCAGAAGACAAAGGATAGTCTTAAGTAATCTCCTCTGCTTACTATCTTTGTGATACAGGGATGGGTTGTTATTGCCTTTCTTCCTTCATGTTAATACAAGGGAAACAGAAGGCAAAGGCTTCAGGGACTAGACCCCACGGCTTGCTCCAGAAGACCTGAAGTCTTCTAAACACATTGATCCATTTGTCCAGTTCATTAAACACAGTTGCTATTAGATTTATTTACTTTTTAAATATATCTCCTGTAAAAGCCAAACAGATTTGGGAATATAGAGATAAAATTGTTAAGAAATACTCAAATGATAGAAGAAGAAAAGCCTTTCTTGCCTATCATTCCTTTCAGGGGTGATAATAA
The DNA here is from genome assembly GCA_004027955.1 of Chaetophractus vellerosus. NCBI lineage: Eukaryota > Metazoa > Chordata > Mammalia > Cingulata > Chlamyphoridae > Chaetophractus > Chaetophractus vellerosus. The sequence continues at coordinate 13,040 of PVKH010003995.1, forward strand.
AATATTGCCTGTTGATTAGAAACAATAACCCAGAGTTCTTAACTCTGTCTTGGCCTTTCCTGTCTCTTATGAGTGGGTAAGCCTAAAATTACTGAAAATTATAGTCCACCTGACATTATCACTAAGCCAAAGATTGTGGTAGTCCCTGGGATTGCGAAAATGAGTAATTTGACAGTGTTCCTGAACTCTAGGAGCTTACAGTCTAATGGGAGAGAGGGGAAGGGGCACAAATGGGAACAAAAATTTTTAATACGCTGTGCTAAGAACTATGAACAAGGCAAGCAGTGAGTGTTATGGGAGAAAGGATATTTATATTTAGTGAAAGGTGTTTAGCCTGGTATAGAAACCCAGGAAGACTTCTTAGAGTACGTAATACTTCTCTCCTACAGTACTGTAATTTCTAGCTTTTAAGTCAGGAAATGGGGCAAAAGTGTCCCAAGTAGTTTCATAATGCACTTTTCTTGATAATGTGTCAATTGTTAAAGGAGGAGAGACAATAGTCCAGTTATAACATGATAGAAGAAAATGCTTGACGTGAATGTGTCAGATAACATTTTAGTCATGCAAATAACCATTTTGTCAGTAAAATAATAGAAATTAAAAATTTCATTTATTGTGTTCACTTAGTTACTACTTGGGTGTGGAAAGTTCTGGTAGAGATTTTTATGGGCTGGTAAATTTTAATTTTTTAGATTTGTAGGATTTGTTGTAGATCTTGCTGCAGTAACTGCTTTGACCTGTATTTACTGACTGATCCTTTAAGTCAGAAATTGGGGAAGATACAGAGAAATATGAGCAAAGAGTTACTCACTTAACTATTCACAGAAATGTGGAGTCCCTAGTCTGTTTTTCATTTTGTTTAGTTACAGATAGTAATCAAATCTTTGCTTTGTAATATCTATCTATCTAAATTTGTAGATTCAGAAAAATATATTTCAGAAAAATTAAATATTTCAGTTTGCCTGTACTTGGACAGTTTTACTTTTTGGCATTTTGTCACGTTTTTGGAAATTGGGACCTTTTAAACAAGTTCTAGGAAGACCCAAGATTGTCTCCAGTCAGAGGCTAGTCATTCTCTTATTGAGCAAGGGGCAAGAAAAGCTATTTCTAAGAGTGACTGACTCCCCACTTCCTCTGGTACTTATCTATAGTAAGGCATAACTATGCAGATGTGGACTCTATTCTTAATTAATAATGAAACATGAAAATGGATAAGAGAAATAGTAGAGACATAAATATAGGAGAGTAAGTATCATTTTACTTTTAGAAGAGATTTTAAATTAATCTTTTATGATCTGAACAGTGATTAGGTATTCCTACCTGTTAAAGTATTAGGGGTTGATGTTAATGTTCATATTCAAAAATTATAATGAAGTTTTTA
>PVKH010003996.1:0-24039 GCA_004027955.1 Chaetophractus vellerosus
AATACACTTGATGCTGATGCTACTACTTATGAACCTTGTTCTTGTGAAACTGAAACTTAGCCTAGTATTATATATTGCCTCAAAGTACCTCCTGAAAGCCTCCTTGTTACTCAAATGTGACCTCTCTCTAAGCCAAACTCAGCATATAAACTCACTACCTTTCCTCAACCCTCGGTGTCACACACTGGCACCCAGGGATTATTACCAAGTGCCACCTAATGAAGCATTTGGAAAAAGGCCTTGACCAAGAAGGGGAAATATTAAATACAAATGAGTTTTTATGTTTAAGATATTTCAGAGTGAGTCGAAGGGTCATTCCAGAGGTTACCCTAATGTAAGTCTCAGAAGGATATCTGTGGCTATCACGGTAAACAGTGCCTCAAGCAGGAGTGCTCCTGAGGGCTCCAGAGACATCCAGACACTATAGGAAGGGCAGACAACCCCAGGAAAATAGGCCCCCAGTCGGAGGGCCATACCTTGGAATATATGAGAACCTATCTCCCCAGTGTATCAGAGTTAGATTAATTTATAATTTTCCTACACAGAATTTTTCTGTTACTTTTATTTGAACCTATAATTAGCATTATACCTATTAAACATGTGTCCCAGAGACTTAAATCTTAAGCTGTTCATATTCCTGTTGATCCCTGAATCTCAGCAGAGGTGCAGTCAATACTTACTCTCCAGTTCATCAGGTTCACCTAGGACAACTAACAAAAGGATAATGACGGACAACACCCAACCCAAGAAGCAGAGAGTATCCGCAACAGCAGGCAAGGCAGCCCCTCCATCTGCCCCGTGGGGTCTAAGCCCCCTCTCAATCAGAAACAGAGTGGGAACACCATCCCCAAATTCTCTAGATTGAGGAATGAACAAACATAAGGGGGGATGCAACTATGGACTGAAGTAGACATTTTTTTTTATTCTAGTAATGGGAGAACTTGTAGCATTGCTATAGAGACAGTAGCCAACAGAGGATTTGAGGGGAGAGAAAGGGAAGAATTGGTGTAACATGGGGCATTTTGGGGACTTTGGAATTGTTCTGCATGATATTGCAGAGACAGATACTAGCCATTATACAGCTTGTCAAAAACTATAAAATTGTGCTGGGCAAAGGGTAAGCCATAATGTAAACTATAGACCATGGTTAGAAGCAATGCTTCAATATGTGTTCATCAATTGTAACATATTTACCACACTAATGAGGGATGTTGTTAACAGGGGAAGTGTGGGAGGAAGAGGGGTTGGGGTATATGGAAATCCCCTATATTTTTGATGTAACATTTATGTAATCTAAAGCTTCTTTAAAAATAAAAGAAAAAATGTAAATAGTAAACAGAAACTTAGGAATTCACCATGGAACTTCTTCATGTGAAGAAGTATAAAAGAACTGTATTTTATACTTCGATGTAGCAATCATCAAAGTATAAAATACAGTATCATTGTTCTGATTATCATAAAATACATGTGGAATGTAACCATTTTTGATGCCCTTGAATCTATTTATTATTGATGTAAATTACAAAATTCTCAAATATATTATCAATAGTGTTTCTAGTTAGTGATATCATTCATCTACAAGTAAAATAAAGTTAAAAGAAAGCAAAAAATAAGTGAGGTGCTCAATAATGTGATCTCTGACTTAAATAGTGCTGGTTGGGAAATAACTTTGCCATGTTCCCAGAGGACAATGCTCTTTTGCAAACATCTAATGTCTGCAAGTGTTTCTTGTGAGGAAAACAGTAAAAAATATATAATATGATACAAAGGGAACAATGAAAACCCCTATTCCAGAGAGTTGAAATTGGAGAACTAAGATCATTAAAACATAATTGCAGAGATTTAAATAAAGCCAATTACATCACTGGCAAATTAGTGGCCACTTGGCCAGAACAACCTCTTGCCCCCAAATTTTACTTATTCCAAAATATAACTCACTTTCTCCTTCATCCTTGAAAGGACAATATAAGAAAGACACGACATTATATCTCAATAAATATCAGTCTGTAATTAAAACTGTAGTAATGATGGCAATCCCACAAATCTTAACATGGCACCACCATTAAAGTCTCAGTTCTATTATCACTTTTTCAGAGATGTTTTCCAAGTTTCCTTCAACCAAAGTAGATATTCCACCCATTTCTAGTCTCTATGTAGCTCAGTCTCTGTGACTCAACTCATAATACTTAAAAATATCTGAAATTATTATAATCTTTACTTTGATTACTTATTTATTATCTGATCCTCACCCATAAATATAAGTTTAATGGAGAACTTGGACCTTTGCATTTCTAATGACCAAAAGAGTTAACAGTACAGGGAAGTGTTCTAAAAGTATTTCTTCGATGATAAATTACTGTTCAAATTTATTTAGATTGTACTGAATTATAGCCGCAAAGAAAGCATGTTGTGCATCTTTTCTATTTCATCAGGGACACTTTTAAAAATGCAAACTATCCTGCAAAAGAAAATATCTCATTTATATCAACTAATATATTTTATGATAGTCAAGGAAAAGTTAAAAATGAGATAAAACATCCCTTCATTATTCATACAGTAAAAATGTGTTCAGTGCCTTCTATCTACCAGACATTCAAACTTCTTTTACATATATTTTCTGACTCAATCCTCACAACATCTGTGTGGGGTCATTATTTTATCATTATATAGTAAGAGAAATAGAATTATGAAAATGTAAGAGGAACACCCAGAATCTCAAGGCAAGAGTCAATGTCTAATTGTAAGACTGTTCTTTCTACCATATCGCAGGTGGATAATTAGGCATTTAAACTTTTTGGAAGGTCAGAGCAGATAACATATCTTATATTTATTTTGATTCTATACTTAGAGTCAAACTGAGAGATTATTGTCCGATAAATATCTGAAAACCTCAATGTGTTTAGAAACATATTAAATATCACTAGTCAACCTCTCATTTGGATTGAAAAAGAGGAACTGTGAATGTCTTAACAAGTGATTGTCTAAGTTACATAAAAAGCAAGCTCAATGACATAAAAAAAGGTACATTTTTTAGGAATCTTGCTCCATCCCCAGTGTGCCAGGTTACTTGCCATAGGTCCATATGCAGGTTTAGTCTGAATATAGTCAGAGGTAAGAATGTGTAAAGCAGTTTTCTTAATTCAAAATCTGTTTTAGAGGATCAGTAGAGTAAGAAGAAGGATAAAAGGGGATTTGTTATTTTCCATAGCCACACACCTGCATGATGCATTTTTCACATTGTTCAAAATTTTTGTAATCTATGTTGGGGAAAAGGGAAGGCAAAGAGGTGTATGCACATATGAATATCTTCTACAGACTCACTTTTATAATGCCCTTTATGACACAAGTTTTTGAAGGAATGGGAAAAAAAGAAAATATAGTTTTAAAGATGTAAAAAAAAACTCATGTTGGTCTTATATAGGTGTGATTAATGAAAACAGATTGTCTTGGAGATTCTGAATTTGTATTTTCTCTCAGCCCACTATCTTATAATATTTTTTAAGTTTGGGATTAAAAACAGTACCACCCTACCAACTTTGGAAAAGTAATAGAACCTTATCTTTCATGGGAGACATATTTGAAATCTGTAAGGAATGAAGAGAGTATAAAGCCACCGTGTCAGACCACAGGTAGAGAATGTCAAAACAAATTTGGGGAAGAGAAACTCCCCCACCTGAGCAACTATTGGCATCTTAGATTTCTTTCTCAACCAGAGCTACTTTCTCTGGAAGGGAGGAAGAAAATTCAAATAGTCTACAAACGTGGCTGTGAGTAGAAAAAAAATGCAGTTATTTTCTGTGTAATCTTTATCCCATTGTTATTTTCCAGTTAATAATTCAAATAATATGTGCCAAACACTGTGCTTATTTTTCAATTGTACAAAGATGCTGTGAAATTTACATATCCATAAAAGTACTAGGAAATTCTAGTTTTCATATAAAGTATATATTTAATAATTCCAAGATCATATATTTTAAAACCTGCCATATTTAAAAGAAAGCAAGGGAAAAATTAGGAAACAAATTGTATTTCACTCTCTGGGAGACAGCCAGATCCTGAGCTTTCTGATGCCTTTCTAATATATGTCAGCTTAAATAAAATGTTATTTAGTATTTTATGAACATAATTAATTCCAGTCATTACACTTTGGAATATAGCCTAAAGGATATTTCCCAAAGTTAAATGGCCTCACACTTGTATATCACAGAAAATAAACAAAATTCCAGCATCTGAAGAATGGATTACTGTTTAAGAATTAAAAGTTTCCTTTGACATAACATAAATATCCACAGAAAAAGGAAAATATATTTGGTCTGCGCATAAAATTATCTTTTATGTCTTTACATCATGAAATAATTACAACTGTAACTTATTTGTTTTAATAGAACACTTTTGTCATCTTTTCATTTTCATGTTTCTATGTGTATTATGAGAATAAAGTTCAGATTATATAATTTTCCTACCCAAGTTAATGATCACATATGTATGTGTGCATATATATACATAAATATATATACACACGTAATATATATATATTGAATTTCCTATATTTGACTGGCTAATTAAATAAATTTGTTTAGTATATTATATAATTACCTCTCTCTGTTAACTGTAGCAAAGTTAGAGTACGTCTGCCAGGGAATTCTGATCCCTAATTAGATGTGTGTATGGTATAGGTTGAGGAAGTAAAGGGACCTTGCATGCAAGTCTGAATATTTAACAGAGACTTCGTATTTACAGCCCACATAACAGAGCTTGCCTGAGAATGGAAGGAAAGGATAGCTCAATAAAATTCAATGGCATAAGTCACAATTTACAGTGTACAAAGGTGTCACAATGTACAAAGAGAAATTTCTGGATATCCCAAAGCTTAATCACTATTCTCTACATCTCTTTCAATGTCATCCTTATTACTGACTAATCTCGTTCTGGATTTGCAAGTGCACCATCCCTTCTGCCAGCTTCATTGGCTTTCTTGTGGCCCACCTTGGCCATAATGCAAAGATGTGTTTATGTGGTTACCCTGCTGGCAGTGTTGCCCAGATCTTTGTACTTCACAGCAACTGTAATGAATGCTTTAATATACCTACCTCCTTTTTTTGCTCTGCAGAGGACTCTCCTATATTTTGTTCTGCAAAATACTAACCCTACCGAGCACTTTTTCAGCAGCTGAGCATTCCATTCTTCTTAAAACACTTTAACTGGCAGCCAAGAGGTAGCTCTCTCTCCTCAACTTACTTTCACAGTTTCTCCTTCTCAGTTGATGCATATAGCAGGGCCTCAGGATTCAGTCCTTCTTCCCACTTCCCTCCTGAGTCTATAGTCATTCTGATGGGGGAGGAGATCATCTACCTAACCGTTTTTAACACTGTATACACCAATGACGTCCCAAATTATGTCTCCAGCACAGGCTTCTCTCAAAACACCAGACTCCAGCTCAACACTTCTACTTGAGTGTTTTATTAGATAACTTGCTCCTAGTATGTTCTAAACTGTACTCCTTAGTTCCAGCCTCAAAATCCGCCTCTCCGCTGCCTCCCTTATCTCTGTAAATGGCATACCACCCTTCCATTTGCTCAGAAGATAACCTTAGAGCCATCATTGACTCTTTAGTTCTGAAACTCCACATACAATCCATCACAAAATATTCTAAACTTCAAAATATATGTTGATTTTACTACTTCCTATCAGTTGTGTTCTTCTACCACCATGGTCCAAGTCATCAACCTCTCTCTTCCAAATGATTGTAGCAAATGTCTATTACAATCTTGCATGGAAGAAACCTATTTAACATTGTTTAAAACAGTGTCTCACAAACTGGTTTGACCATGAAAATCTACTTTTTTTGTGTGTAACAACTATTCACTTTTTTTGGAAATGGAGTATATTTTTAAAAACTCCCAGGTAAAAACTGCCAACTTGCTAGAGTAGGTCAGGTCTCTCATCTTCATGTGCACTTAAGTACTTGCTTTTACCCATTTCTTCAGTGTAGCTAAATTCTGCTCTTATTGTTCTCTTCCCCCGCCATATCCCAACAAGTCACAAATCAGTCACAACCCTTACATGGAATTAAAGTTTGCCAACTTTAGAGGTCTCATGTAAATGTCAGTCTGAAACCAAAATACTTCTGTTGGTTAGCTCATGTGTGAATAGGCATGGTATTGCTCTGAACATGTCTTAGTTAAGTCTATTTTGCATCTATCTCATTCCAATGGTATTCATTTTCTGCAGCTAATCCTGAGCTCTAAATAATATTTTTAATTAAATAACATCGACAAATCATATTTGATTTCTTTACCATAAAATTCAAGTAGCATCATGACATTCTAAATAAATTCCTTAAGCAGATGAAGTAGGCAGAATGCCCCCACACATTTACAGTCCCTCACTGTTCCTTGATGCAATAGAGGATTTGACCTCTGATGTATATGCTTATCCTCTAATCAGACTGTTCTTTCCTGTAATACTATCACCAGAACTTATTAGTGGTTGCAATCTTGTTGCATTGTCTAGTGCATGAGAAAATATAGTCACTCAATGAGCATTAGTGAAATGAATGCTTTTTTCCTGAAGCAAACACTGTCAGATTAATATAAACTTTGAGATTTACACTTAAAAATGAACAAAGGAATGAAAATTGTATAAAAGATTAAGCATCTATATATGTAAGAAAAGCAAAACTTACCATCAATTTCATGATGTATTTTATTGACACTGTTGGGGAAAATAAAATATTTCAATTATTTTAAAATAAAATGCTATTATTTTAAAACTACTGCATACTTTTAAAATGTGAATTATGTTATTGATAGTGCTTTTTTAATCAATTAAAATATACTTATAAATTAGTGCATGACTTTAAAAGAACAATCATTTAGAAAATGGGTCTGATCAAAAGGATTGACTCTTGCAACATTGATTGCTTGGGAGAAACAGATCATAATTAAGAATAAACTCTATAACAACTTCCTGATCAAGAAAAGAAAGTTTCTGATATTTAAATGGGAAATCAGAATGACTATTTACAGAGGAAAAGAACATAGACAAGTAAGTTTGATACTAATGTGATATGTTCCTTCATGAAGTTTTTATTTTTTCAATTTTTTTTAATTTTTAAAGAAGCTTTCGATTACATAAATATTACAGCATATAACAAGATGGATAAACCTAGAGGACACTGTTTTGAATGAAGCAAGCCAGACACAAAAGGACAAATACTGTATGATTACACTATTATGAACTAAACATATTGTGTAAACTCATGGAGTTAATAATTGGAATATAGGTCACCAGAAAATAGAAGGAGGGTAGAGAATGGAAAGCTGAGTGTTAATTTGTGCAGAATGGTTAAAATGTTGTTTGTAGATCTTTGGAAGTGAATAGAAATGGTGAAAGCATATCATGGTGTTTGTAACTAGCAGAGTTATTATAAGGGTATGACAGTGGTTGAAAGGAAAGGTCTAGGGTCATGTATATTACTAGAAAGAAAGCTAAAAACTGTAACATGGGAATGTATAAGATCTTGAAACCTCGTGTAAAATATGAATATGGGTGATATTGCATATATAAGACTGTTTTTACAAAATATAAACACCAATATACTAGAGAAAAGGAAATAGAATAGCAGCTATGTACAGTAGGAGAAGCATAGAGAGATTGAGAGTTGACGGGTTTTATTTTTTGTTTATTATTATTACTATTACTGGAGTAATGAAAGTGCTCTAAGAATGACTGAAGTGATGAATACACAAATATGTGATTACACCAAATATCTTTGATTGTACACTTTGGAAGGACTTATGCTTTATTAATATGTATCAATAAAATTGATTTGTTAAAAAATATATATAGGGGAGGGAGCGGATGTAGCTCAAGAGGTCGAGCACCTGCTACCCATGTATGAGGTCCTGGGTTTGATCTCTGGTACATCCTAAAAACAACAACAACAAAAAAAAAAAAATGAAAAAAACAACTCTCATTGTGGAGCAAATGTAGTGAGAGGGGGATGGGGTGGGGTATATGGGAATCCTATATATATATCAATCCTCTCTCTATATATAATCCTAAGAGGTATCAGATTGAACCCAGGACCTTATACATGGAAAGCAGGCACTTAACCACTGGGCTTCATGAGGCTTTTAAATTATATGTTAGATGAGATTGAGCTAAATGACTTTCAATCCTACCAGTTTGGTAATACCTAGATATGAAAGTCTTTTCATTCACTAGAATACTAGAAGAATACTGTCTAGGAGGTCTACTCATTCATGGATGTAATCCTGAGTCTAAGATGCCAATGGTTCATAAAAGAGCCTCTGACTAGCCTGAATAGTTCTGAATATTTGGCAAGATATATTCAAAATATGTCCAAGATGGGAATAGCAGAGAAACTGCTGGCAGAAATATATAGGTATGCTTCCCATCTCTGTTTTTGGCTCTAGCTGGTGCTATTTAGCCATCATTTTATGAAAACAGGAACACAAAGCTCAGTCATGCCTTTTTAAATGGAGAAAAAGAGCTAAGCTAAAAATAGGCCATCATTTCATTGAGCTTCAGTCATGCAGTCTTACCTGGTGTGTATTTGTTTTTGACTGGCAGATTCTCACAAAGTACATGGTGGAGAGTTCCTTGCTGATCTTTTTATGTGCAGATACTTCTCAGATTATGATGTTTTCTTCAATTCTAAGTACTATGGATAAAAAATTTGCTTTGTATCTGCACAGTGAATCTCTATGAACCGTGGCTGTGGAATAGTTTATCCATGTCTAGGTAAAGAAAGAAAGAAAGAAAAAAAGAAAGATGTAGATTTGTTTTCTTTTTTATTTTACATATAATATTTTAAATTGCTCATCTTAAGGCTAATTTAGTTCTGATAATACACCAAAGAGAAAGAGGATTTCTTCCAAAACATCCCCTAGCACCAAGGTGCTCAATGAGCATTATTCAATAAAATTTGAATTTGATTTTATTAGGAGGGAAATAAAAGCTTTCAATAGATCTTTAAGAATATAACCACGTTTTGCACCTAAATATCCCAAGTAGACAATAATCTACCCTTCTTCTAATATTTCCTATATTTTTAGAAGTGAAGTTTTCTGACCTTTTAAAATAAATTTAGTAGCTGTATAAGCAATAACTCATAAATCGTTTTATATATATCTATATATGAATATGAATGCTTATGTCAATTACATTCTTATTATCAAGCCCAATAATTATATACTCTAATATTAAAGAATACACAAAGGGGAGTATTATGGAAAGATGGTGGAGTAGGGAGCTCCATGACTCAGTCCTTCCATCAAAACAATTATTAAACAGGCAGGAACTGCCTGAAAAAACTATTTTGAAATTCTGGAGGCCAGGGGAACACTGCACAGCATCGAGGGAAGAGTGGGAGATAGAAGCTGATAAATTATGTTAAAGAACAGTAAATTACTCCCTCCACATGGTGGCTACTGGAACCCCTCCCCAACTCTTGCAGTAGGCTGCTATGGAGTCCAGCCCCTGGTAACAGAAAGGGACATAAAAATCCTCTTGGGGTTGGAACAGCCAATCACTGATCACAGCTTTTGATGAGTAAACTTCAGATAGCTGGGCGCCAGGCTCTGAAGGCAACCATTGTTTCAACATGTCCTTGACAAAGTTGGCAGTGGCCATTGTTTCATTCAACACACCTGGTCAAAGGCAACAGCCGCCATTGTTGCCTCAGTGGCAGAGGTGACTTAAGGAGGCTGCACTTCCTCAGGACTGCAGGGGACAATTAGCTGAATGACTATATTTGCTTGGCAGGTCAGGAAAACTCAGCTTTGGAAACCACAAAGGAAGCTCCTAGTGTCCTTCCTGATCCCCTCCCTAGAGCATGTGAAGCCAATCAAAGCCCCCTTCATGGGTCCCTGGCCCCGTTTCAGCTGAGAAAGACTGACATGGGAAAGTGAATTCTGATGTGCCCTTCATCCCAGAACTTGCCCTCCAGGCAAAAGTAGCATAAGACAATGAAATGAGTGTAAGAAACTATACAGGCAAAAAGTCAAGGTAAAGGTTCGCTGGCTTCAAACACCTGGGAGAAGGAGGTCTGTGTCCAGAGAAACAGAGGCACTACCAAATTCCTCTAAATAGGAGAACTCCAAAACAATTAATAAGTAAAATCCTAGGACAGGACAAGACAGAGGCAAAAATAAATAAATAAATAAAGGAAAGTCATGTATGTGGCATTTGCCCTGGGAAGACATTCCTGATAGGAGAGTGAAGCTCAAGAAAATATCTTATCATCAGCTGACGACAAAATCAAGAAACATATCACATGGGATAAATACCATAGTTAATATTTTAAAATATTAAAATGCATAGTGTGCAACAAGAGTACAAAATAAACAAAGAAACAGGAAATGATAGCCCATGCGAAAGAAGAGGATAAAAATCTAGAAAACACCAACGCAGAAGACAAGAAAGTGGACATATTGAACAAAGCCTTTAAAAAAAAAAAGATCTTAAAAATGCTCAAGGAGATGAAGGAAAATACAGAGAAAGAACCAAATGATATCAGGACAACAATTAATGAGCAATATAAGAATTATCTAAACTTATGGAATGCAGTGCAGGCAGGGCTGAGAGGGAAATGTATAGCCCTATACACCTATATTAAAAAGGAAGAAAGAGCTAAAACCAAACACCTAACAGAACACCCGGAGGAAGTAGAAAAAGAACACCAATCTAATCCCAAAGCAAGCAGAAAGAAAGAAATAACAAAGATATGAGGAGAAATAATGAACTTGAGTAAAAAATAAAAATTAAAATCAATGAAAACAAAAGATCGTTCTTTGAGATCAATAAAAATTGACAAACACTTTAATAGACTAATAAATAAAATAAAGAGAAGATGCAAACAAATAAATGAGGAATGAAAAGGGGGCATTACTACTGAAATAAATAGGATAATAAAAGGATATTATGAAAAACTGTATAACAACAAATTAGACAGTCTAGCTGAAATGGACAAATTTCCAAAAAATGCACAAACAACTTACATTGACTCTGGAAGAACTACAACATCTCAACAAACAAATTACAAGTAAAAAGATTGAATCTGGGGAAGCGGATGTGGCTCAAGTGTTTGGGCTCCCATTTACCATATGGGAGGCCCCGGGTTCAATTCCTGGGGATTCCTGGTGAAGGCAAGCCACCCGTGTGGCACGGTGAGCTGACAGCCTGCGAGCTGGCACAGCAAGATGATGCAACAAAGGGAGACAAGCAGGCACAGAAAAATGCACAGAAAATGGACGCAATGAGCACAAGCAGCAAGGGGGGGATACATAAACTACTTTTAAAAAATGAGAAAAAAAAAGATTGACTCAGTCATCAAAAATCTCTCACCAAAAATTCCCAACACCAGATGAATTCTACAAGCATTTTGAGAAGAATTAATACCAATCCTGTTCAAACTCTTCCAAAAACTGAGGAGGAGGCAAAATATTATGAAGCCAACATCACCCTCATACCAAAACCAGATAAAGACACAAGAATAGAAAACTATAGACCAATCTCTCTAATGAATATAGATGCAAAAATTCCAATATAATACATGCAAATTAATCCAAAAGCATCTTAAAAGTGTTATACAATCAGGTAGATTTTATCCCAGGTATACAAGGGTGGTTCAACACAAGAAAATCAATTAATGTAATACATCACATTAACAAATAGAGGGGAAAAAAATGAACATCTTGATTGACTCAGAAAAGGCATTTGACAAAATCCTGCTTCCTTTCTTCATAAAACCACCTCAAAAGATAGGAATAGAAGGGAAATTTCTCAACATGATAACAGTACATTATGAAAATCCCACAGCCAGTATTATACTCAGTGAGGAAAGGTTAAAAGATTTTCCTTCTGAGCTCAGGAACAAGACATGGGTGTCCACTGTCACCACTGATATTCAATATTGTGCTAAAAGTTCTAGCTAAAGAAATTGCAAGAAAAAGAAACAAAGCACATCTAATTGGTAATGAAGAAATAAAGCACTTACTATTTGCAGATGACATGATCCTATACTTAGAAAATCCTGAAATATCTACTATAAAGTTACTAAAGCTAATAACCAAGGTCAGTAAAATGCCAGGAAACAAGATCAACACACAAAAAAATCCGTAGTATCAGGAAGCAGATGTAGCTCAGTGGTTGAACACCTTTTTCGCATGTACAAGGTCCCAGGTTCAGTCCCCAGTACCTACTAAAAAAAGATAGTGTTTCTACACACTAGTAGTGAGCAATCTGAGGAGGATATCAATAAAAATTCCATTTATAATAGCAACAAAATGATCAAATATCTAGGAATTAATTTAACCAGGGATGTAAAAGACCTGTACTCAGAAAACTAAAAACAGTGCTAAAAGCAATCAAAGACCTAAACAAATGACAGTACATTCTGTGTTCATGGATTGGAAAACTAAATATCATTAAGATGTCAATTCTACCCAAATTGATCTATAGATTAGACTGAATATCATTAATAATCCTAATAGCCTACTTTACAGAAACATGAAGGTCAATTGCCAAATCTATTTAGAAGGGAAAGGAGTCTGAATAACCAAAAACACCCCCCAAAAAGAAGCACAAAGTTAGAGGACTCAGGCTTCCAGATCTTAAAGCATATTACAAAGCTAGAGTGGTCAAAGCAGCATGGTATTGGGATAAAGACTGACACATTGATCACTGGAATCAAACTGAGAGTTGAGTAATAGTCCCTTACTTCTATGGTCAGCTGAGTTGTGATAAGCCTACCAAGTCCACTTTATTGGGACAGAACAGTCTCTTTAACAAATGGTGCTGAGAGAACCGGATATCCATATCCAAAGGATGAAAGAGGACCCCTATCTCACTCCCTATGCAAAAATCAACTCAAAATGGATAAAAGATCTAAACATGAAAGCCAGGACCATAAAACTCCTAGAAGGTAATGGATGAAAGCATCTTCACAATTTGGCAGTAGGAGGTGGGTTCTTAGAATGACTGTACACTCAAAGTATGAACAATAAAAGAAAAAAATAGATAAATGGAACCTGCTCAAAAATTAAACACTTGTGCATTTCGAAGGGCTTTGTCAAGAGGATGAGAAGACATGCTATTCAATGCAAGAAAGTAGTTAGAAAACATATCTGATAAGGGTTTCATATCCATGATATATAAAGAGATCCTACAACTCAACAATAAAAAGACAAACAACTCAATTAAGAAATAGGCAAAAGACTTGAATAGACATTTTTCAAAAGAGGAAATACAAGTGATGAAAAAACACATGAAAAGATGTTCAACAACACTAGTGTTAGTGAAATGCAAATCAAAACTAAAATAAGATGTCATTTCACACCTACTAGAATGGCTGCTATTAAAAAAAACAGAAAACTACAAGTGTTGGAGAGGATGTGGAGAAATAGGAATACTTATTTACTGTTAATGGGAATGTAGAATACTACAGACACTGTGGATGACTGTCAATTCCTAAGGAAGTTAAATATAGTTCTGTCATGTGATCTAGCAATCCCACTACTAGGTATATATATACGCAGAAGAACTGAGATCAGAGGCGTGAACAGACATCTGCACACTGATGGACACAGCAGTATTAGTCACATTTGCCAAAAGATGGAAACAACCCAGGTGTCAGTAAACCAAAGAATGGATAAATCCATTGTGGCATATTCATATGATGTAATATTATCCAGCTATAAGAATAAATGAAGTCGTGAAGCATAAGACAGTATAAGAACATGGATGAATCTTGAGGACATATTGTTGAGTGAAGCAAGCCAGACATAATAGGGAAAATATTGTATGATTTCACTAATATGAAATAAATATAATGAGCAAACTCATGTAGTTAATAGCTGGAATATAGGTCACCACAACATAATAGAATGAAGATAAAGAATGGAAATCTGAGGCCTAATTTGTACAGAACTGTTAAAAAGATTCTTTTTAAAAGTTTAAAGAAGGATAGAAATGATGAAAACATATTTTAGTGTTTGTAAATAGCAATGCTAATATATGGGTATGGTAGTGGTTGAAAGTGAAAATCTAAGATCATGTGTAAATAAAAAAAAAGAAGGAAAGCTATAAAATGAAACATGGGCTTGTATATCATAGTGAACCTTCTTGTTGAATATAGTTAATATTGCATATAAAAGAATGTTTATATCTGAAACAGAAAAAGTGTATGCTAATGTTATAAGATGTTAATAATGGTAATATTTGGGAAAATGCAATGGAAGCTGACTATCGACTATAGGGAATAGTAATATATTAACATTCTTCCATCTGTGGTAAAAAAAAAAGGCAGTATGCTAAGTAAAAGAAACTAGACACATAGTACTATATATTCTTTGGCCCCATCCATGCAAAATGTAAATACAAATAATTTATAGAGAATAAGACAGATTAACAGTTATTTAGGGCAGGGGAAGGACAGAGGGATTGAATAGGGACTACTAAGGGGTAAGGGATTTTTCTTTTTGGAGTAATGAAAATACTCTAATATTGATTGCAGTGATGAATGTACAACTCTGTGATTATGCCAAATTCCATTGATTTAGATGGATTGTACGGTTTGTGAATATGTCTTAATAAAATTTATTTTAAAAAAAGAAAAAATACAACCTGTCATATATTGATCGCACTATCGAATGCAAAGGACCAGGAAAGATTTCTGAAAGCTGCAAGACAATAAGCAACCTGTTACATACAAGGGAGACAAAATTAGATTGAGTGCCAATTTCTCATCAGAAACCATGGAGATAATACTTAAGGTCCTGAAAGAAAACTGCCAGCCAAGAATTTTATATATGACAAGACTATCTTTCAAAAATGAGGGAGACATTAAGACATTCTCAGATAATCAAAAGCTGAAGGAATTCATTATCACTAGACCAGCCCTACAAGCAATGCAAAGGGATTTCTTTAGAGTGAAAGGAAAGGACACCAAACAGGGGTTAAAAGCAGTGTAAAGAAATAAAGACCTGCAGTAATGTTAAGCATTTGGGTAATTACAAATGCTATTATTATTGTAGAGCATTGTTTGGTTTGTCACTCCACTTCTTATTTCCTGCAGGTACTAAAATACAAATGCATAAAAAGTAATGACAAATCTAGGATTTTGGACATGCAATGTACAAAGATATAATTGGTAACAAGACAAAAAATGGTTGGGGCAAGGGGATATAGGAAATATATATGTGCATGCCATTGAATCAAGTCGGTGTGAAACCAAATATGATTGTTATATATTTAAGATGTCAAATTTTAACTCCATGGTAACCATAAAAAAGCAAATAAATATAAAAGTAGGCATTAAGGGAAATGAGGGACAAAAAATGTACAAGACATATAAAGGCTAAATAGCAAAATGGAAGAAGAAAGTCCTGTATTTTCAGTAGTGATTTGAAATGTAAATGGATTAAATTCTGCATTCAAAGGACAGAAATTGGGGCCGGCTGTATAGCCCAGTTGGCAGGGTGCCGGTTTACCACATGGCAGGCCCCGGGTTTGGTCCCCAGGCCTCCTCGAATGGGTGGACCGCCTCGAGAAGGCAAGCCAACGTGGGTGGGGCATGCTGCTGTGGGCAAAGGCAAGCCATGAGCAAGGGCGAGCCCCCATGAGCAGGCGGGCCACCGTGCCAGTGAGCTGACTCGGCAGATCACCCCAGCAGGAGGAGACAAGCAGACACAGAGGAACGCAGAGAAAAATGGACACAGCAAGAACAAGCAAAAAAAGAGGGGGATGTATAATAAATAAAAATAAATCTTAAAAAACAGGCAGAAATTGTCAGAATGAATAAGAAAGCATGACTGAACTATATGCTGTCTGCAAATGACTCACCTTAAATTCAAAGGTGCAAGTAGGTTGAAGGTAAAAGGATGGGAAAACTATACCATACAAGTAGTAACCAAAAGAGAGGTGGGATAGTTATACTAGTATCTGATAAAATAGACAAGTCAAAATCAGTTACAAGGGAAAAGATGGTCATTATATACTGATAAAGGGGACAATTCAAAAATAAAATGTAACAATTACAAATATATACATACCTAACAGCAGAGTCCCAAAATATGAAGCAAATACTAACAGATTTGAAGGGAGAAACTGACAGTTCTATGTTAATAGTAGGAGACTTCAGTAAATCACTTTCAATAATGTGTAGAACATCTAGTCAGAATGTCAATAAGGAAATATAAGAATGAATAATACTCTAAACCAATTAGATATAACAGACATATATAAAACACTTTACCCAACAACAACAAAATATACATTCTTCTAATGTGCACATGGATCATTCTCCAAGATAGATCATATGTTGGGTCACAAAACAGTCTCAGTAAATTAAAGAATATTGATATCATACAATATATATTTTCTGATCACAAGTGAATGAAGCCAGAAAAAAATAACAAAGGTTGAAATGTAAAATTCATAAATATGTGGAAATTAAACAACATACTCTTAAACAATTGGTCAAATAGGAAATCAGAAGTGAAATTAGGAAATATCTGGAGATGAATGAAAATGAAAATACAACATACCAAAATTCATGGGATGCGGGGAAGGCAGTACTGTGAGGGAAATTTATAGCTCTTAATGCTTACATTAAAAGAAGAAAAACTTCAAATCAGAGACCTAACCTCACAACTGGAAGAACTAGAAAAAGAAGAGAAAACTAAACCCAAAGTGAGCAAAAGAATGGAAATAACAAAGATTAGAGTGGAGATAAGTGAAATAATAAACAAAACAAAAAGTTAGAGGGAATCAACAGAATCAAAAATTGGCTGTTTAAAAATATCAATAAAATTGACAAACCATTATGTAGAATGAAAAAGGAAAAAATAGAGAGGACAGAATTAACTAAAATAAATATTGAGATAAATGAGAACACAACTTTTCAAAAGTTATGATTTACTGGAAAGGCAGTCTTGATAGGGAAATTTATAGCCCTAAATGCCTGTATTAAAAAAATAAATAAAGAACTAAATTCAAAGATCTAACTGAACAATTGGAGAAACTAGAAAAAGAATGGCCAGCCAATCCCAAAGCAAGGAGAAGGAAAAAAATAATAAAGATTAAGCAGAAATAAAGGAACAGCAGCAGCAGCACCAAAAAATAGAGAAAACCAACAAAACCAAAAGCTGGTTCTTTGAGAAGATCAATAAAAGTGACAAGCCCCTAATTAGACTAACAAAGAAAAAAAGAGAGAAGATGCAAAGAAATACAATCAGAAATGAAAGGGGGGAATTTAAGGCTGACCCCACAGAATTAAAAGGATTATAAGAGAATATTATGAGAAACTTTATGCCAACAAACTAGACAACCCAGATGAAATTAACAAATTCCGAGAAATGCACAACCTACACTGATGCTAGAAGAAATACAATAACTTAACAAACCAATGCTATTTAAAGAGATTGACTCCATCATTGTAGCAGTTTGATATGGTTTTTGAATTCCAAAAATAGATATTGGATTATGTTTGTAAATTGGTCTCTACCTGGGCATGATTAAATTATGATTGGGGCTTTGATTGGGCCATGTCAGAAGGATGTGGAGTCTGCTTGGTGAGCAGGGACTCACAGATAACACTGCACCACAGAGAAAAGAGTTGGGAGGTTTGATGTTGGAGTTTTGAGCTGGAACCTGGGAAGTGAACACAGAGGACTAGAGATGGCTCCTTAAACATGGCAAAAGCCCCTGGGAGAGAGACAGAGCCTTTTGCCTGATAGTCTACAGCTGACCTTGTGGAAAAAGGCAAAGTCTAGAAAGCCTCATAGTCTACAGCTTACCTTGTGGAGAAAACGGAGGAGTTGAGCCCAGAGAGAAATGAACCCCGGGAAGAGAAGAACGCAGGAAGCCTGAACCCTGGCAGATGTCAGCAGCCATCTCGCTCCAAAACATGGCAAAAGGCTTTGGTAAGTGAAGTAACTTATGCTTTATGGCCTGTTAACTGTAAGCTTCTATCCCCCCAAAAATACCCTTTATAAAAATGAACCAATTTCTGGTACTTTGCATCAGCACCCCTTTGGCTGACTAATACAGTCATCAAAATTCTCCTAACAAAGAAAAGTCCAGGACCAGATGGCTTCACAGGTGAATTGAACCAGGCATTTCAAGAAGAATGAACACTGTTCCTGTTCAAACTCTTCCAAAAAATTGAAGAGGAGGAAAAACTACCCAACACATTTTATGAAGCCAATATCACCGTAATACCAAAGTTAGATAAAGACACTACAAGGAAAGAAAATTACAGACCAATCTCTCTAATGAACTTAGGTGCAAAAATTCTCAACAAAATACTTGTAATAGAATCCAACAGGAGATCAAAAGACTTATACATTACATTCAAATGGGATGTATTCCTGGTATGTAAGGCTGGTTCAACATAAGAAAATCAATCAACTTATTATACCATATTAACATATTGAAGGAAAAAAACTCATGATCATCTCAATTGATTCAGAAAAGGCATTCGACAAAATCCAGCATCCTTTCTTGATAAATACACTTCAAAAGACAGGAATGGAAGGACAACTCCCCAATATGATAAAAAGCATATATGAAAAACTCACAGCCAACATTGTATGTTTTACAAATGTTGAAAGTTTGGGGATAAGAAAAGGATGCCCACTGTCACTAGAAGTTTTAGCTAGAGCAATTAGATGAGAAAAAAAATATATGGAGGCATCCAAATAGGAAAAGAGAAAGTAAAACTCTCAGTATTTTTGGATGACATGATCCTATATTTAGAAAATTCTGAATGTCTATGACAAAGTGACTTGAGCTAATAAATGAGATCAGCAAAGTGTCAGGATACAAGATCAACATGCAAATCAGTAATGTTTTTGTACACTAGTATTGAACAATCTGAAGAGACAATCCAGGGAAAATAATTCCATTTACAATAGCAACAAAAAGACTCAAATACCTAGGAATCAATTTAACCAAAGAAGTATAGGACCTATATGCAGAAAACTACAAAATAATGCTAAAAGAAATCAATGAAGACCTCAGCAAATGGAAAGACATTTTGTGTTCATGGATTGGAATACTAAATATCATAAAGATGTCGATCTTACCCAAAATGATTTATAGATTCAATGCAATACCAATCAACATTCCAACAGCCTACTTTACAGAAATAGAAAAGGCAATTACCAAATTCATCTGGAAGTGAAAATACACCAAAATAGCCAAAAGCATTCTAAAAAAGAAGAATGGCATGGGAGGAATTTTATTGCCTGACCTCGAAATCTATTACAAAGCTACAGGGATCAAAACAGCATGGTACTGGCATAAAGACAGACACATCAATCAGTGAAATAGAATTGAGAGCACAGAAATAAACCCTCGCCACTATGGCCAACTGATTTCTGACAAATCTGCCAAGTCCACATTAACAGGACAAAACAGTCTCTTCAAAAAATGGCACTGGGAGAACTGGATATCTATAACCAAAACAATAAAAAGAGGACCCTGATGCCACTCCCTATACAACAATCAACTCAAAATGGATCAAAGTCCTAAATATAAAATCTAGGATCATAGAATTACTAGAAGAAAATTAGGGAAATATCTTAAAGACTTTGTGATAGATGATGGTTTCTTGTATTTTACACCAAAAGCACACACAACAAAAGAAAGAATAGATAAATGGAACCTCCTCAAAATTAAACATTTTTGCACCTCACAGTACTTTGTCAATAAGTTGAAAAGGCAGCCAACTCAATGGGAGAAAATATATAGAAATCATATGTCTGATAAGGGTTTAATATCCGTGACATATTAAGAGATTTTCCAACTCAACAATAAAAAGACAAATGACCCAATTAAAATATTGACAAAAGACTTGAATGGACATTTCTCCAAAGAAGAAATACAAATGGCAAAAAAAAAAAAACATGAAAAAATGTTCAACATCACTAAATTGGGGAAATGCAAATCAAAACTACAATGAGATATCATTTCACACCTATCAGATTGGAATGGCCACTACTAAAAAGACAGAGAACCACAAGTGTTGGAAAGGATGTGGAGAGATAGGAACACTTATTCACTGTAGGTGGGAATGTAGAAATGTATAGCCACTGTGGAGGACTGTTTAGCAGTTCCTAAAGAAGCTGAATATAGATTTGCCATGTGGCCCTGCAATACCACTCCTGGGTGTACACCCAGAAGAACTGAGAGCAATGACAAGAACAGATAGCTGCAAACTGATGTTCATCATAGTGTTATTCACATTTGCCAAAAATTGGAAACAACCCAGGTGTCCATCAACCAAAGAATGGATAAACAAACTATGGTGTATTCACACAATGGAATGTTATGCAGCTTTAAGAAGAAATGTGGTCACAAACCATATGACAACATGGATGAACTTGGAGGACATATGTTGTGTGAAGCAAGCCAGAAGCAAAAGGACAAATACTGTATGATTACGCTACTATAAACTAAATATATTGTGTAACATATTGTGATTCAATTATATAAAATGTAAATATAAGTCAATTTACAAAGATTAGTGGTTATGTAGTGCTAGGGAAGGCATGCTAATGGGTGTGGTATTTTTCTTTTTGGAAATAATGAAATGGTTTTAAAAATTGTTGCGGTGGTGAATGCATATTTTGACTATACTAAAAGCCATTGATTATATACCTTAGATAGATGTATGGGATGTGGGTATATCTCAATAACACTGCTTAATAAATAATTATGCAACAATGGTCAGAAACAGCAGCTCTGTACAGCAGGGGAAACATAGGGAGCTTGAGAGGTGAAAAATTTTCTTGTTTATTTATTCATCTTTTTTATTTATTAATATTATTGAAATAATGAAAATGCTCTAGTAATGATTGAAGTGATGAATGCACAACTACGTGATTATACCAAATACCATTGATTGTATACTTTGGATAATTTGTATGCTTTATTAATATGTACCAATAAAATTGATTTGTCTTTAAAAATTAAAAAAAATTTTAATTAATAAAAGTCCTATATACAGAAAATCCTGAAAAATTGACAGCAAAGCTTCTAGAACTAATCAATGAATTCAGCAAAGTGTTGGGGTATAATACCAACAGGCAAAAATCAGAAGCCTTTGCATATATAAGCAATGAACAATTGGAAGAAGTAATTAAGAAAGAAATTCCATTCACAATAGCAACTAAAATAAGCAAATATCTAGTTATAAATCCTAACCAAAGAGGTAAAGGAGTTGTACACAGAAAACTACAAAATTTTACTTAAGGAATTCAAAGAACACCTATAAAAATAGAAGGCAATTCTGTGTTCACAGATTGGAAGACTAAATATCATTAAGATGT
The DNA here is from genome assembly GCA_004027955.1 of Chaetophractus vellerosus. NCBI lineage: Eukaryota > Metazoa > Chordata > Mammalia > Cingulata > Chlamyphoridae > Chaetophractus > Chaetophractus vellerosus. Next base: position 21,363 of record PVKH010003996.1, read on the forward strand.
CAGTCATACCCAAAACAATCCCTATCAAAAGTCCAACCACCTTCTTTGCAGAAATGGAAAAACCAACCATCAGATTTATATGGAAGTGTAAGGGTCCCCGATTGTCTAAAGCCATGTTGAAAAAGAAGAAAGAAGTTGGAGGACTCACACTTCCTGGTCTTAAAATTCATTACAAAGCCACAATAATCAAAACAGCAAAGTACTGGCACAAGGACAGACATATAGACCAATGGAATTGAATTGAAAGCTCAGAAACAAACCTTCATATTTATGGCCAACTGATCTTTGACAAGGGGCAAAGATCACTCAATTGGGAAAGAATTGTCTCTTCAGCAAATGATGCTGATACAATTGTTTTGCAAAAAAAGAAGGAATAGCCTGACCTCATTCCTTAAACAAAAATCAACTCAAAATGGATCAAAGACCTAAATATATAAGAGTTACTACTATCAAACTTCTAGAATAAAACATACAGAAGTATCTTTAAGCCTTTGTGTTACGCAGTGATTTCTTAGACTTTACAACCAAATTGCAAGCAAAAGAAAAATTGCATAGATGGGACCTCATCAAAATTAAAAATGGGGAGCAGATGTGGCTCAAGCAGTTGAGTGCCTTCTTCACACATGGAAGGTCCCAGGCTCATTCCATGGTGCCTCCTAAAAACAAAAACATACACAAAAAGAAACAAACAACAAACAAATGAACAATAAAACCAACTCAGGGAAGCCAATGTGGCTCAGTGGCTGAGCACTGGCTTCCCACTTACTAGGTCCCAGGTTCAATCCGTGGCCCTGGTACCTCAAAAAAAAAAAAAAAAAAAAAAAAAAGAAGAAAAAAGAAAAATTAAAAATATTTGCTCCTCCAAAAGGATTTTATCATGAAAATAAACTGATACAATGGGAGGAAATATTTGGAAACCACATATATAATAATGGTTTAATATTCAGAATATATAAAGAAATCCTTCAACTTAACAACAAAAGGACAAACAACCCAATTATGAAATGGCTAAAAGACTTGAATAGACATGTCTTCAAAGAAGACATACAAATGGCCAGAAAGTACATGAAATGATGCTCAAAATCTTTAGCCATTAAGGAAATGCAAAATGAGATATCATTTCATGCCCAATAAAATGGCTGTTAAAAAAGGGAAAATAACGTGTTGGAGAGGATGCAGAGAAATAGGAACACTCGTTCATTGCTGGTGGCAATGTAGAATGGTACAGCTGCTGTGGAAGATAGCTTGGCAGTTCTCCTGAAAGCTAGGTAGAGAGCTACCATATTACCCAGCAGTGCCACTATTTGGTATATATACTCAAAAGAATTGAAAAAAAGGACTTGAACTGATATTTGTACAACGGTGTTCATAGTGACATTACTCACAATTGCCAAAAGATGGAAGCAACCCAAGTGTCTGCCTACTGAGAAGTAGAAAAATAAAATGTGGCATATACATTCAATGGAATATCATTCAGCCATAAAATGGTTGAACCTTATAGATAACATGTTGAGTGTTATAAGCCAGACACAAAAAGGCAAACATTGTACGATCTCACTATTTTTAAATAATTAGAATAAACAAACTCATAGAGTCAGAATCTAGCATATAGGCTACCAGAAGACAGGGTAGCGATACGGAACAGAAAGTTAAGACTTAAAATGTACAGGATTCCTATTTGAAATGATGGAAATGGTTTAATAATGGATGGCAGTGGTAATAGCCCAATATTTTGGATGTAATTAATAGCACTGAAATATATATTTGAATGTGATTAAAAGGGGAAGTATTACATTTATATATAGTAAAGGAATAACTTTTTTTTAAAAAAGTCATGGAACTACACTACACAGTGAGCCTAAGTTAAACCATATTTTACTTTCTCCAACTGCACAACCCTGGTTACCTTGGAGTAACCAATAATAAACATTTCATGTATAAATTCTTGCATTTCTCTTTATTCATATAAATCAAAATTGATTTTTACTTTACTCTTCATAAAAATGGGATCAAAGTAATTCTAAATAATTAAGAGAGTTGTGATTATATTTCTATTTTAAATTATGTTCCTTTTGAAATTTGCCCCTTATTTTAATTATCATTACAGAATATTTCTGCTAAAGGGTATAATTCTGGATTATACAGAATAGTTGTCTGCTATTTTCTGGATACTGACAAATTCTTACTGAAGGGATTGTACAAATTTATATTCCAAACAAGATGGAATTATAATTCCTCTTTCTATCACATTCCTGACAACATTTGTTACTGTCAGATTTTAATTGGTCTTCCAGTTTAATTGATATTTATCTTCCAAACTGTTCTACCTGTAGTTAGCGTCAACTTTGACTTTCCCTTCCTGTCTCCAGGACCAAACTCTTGGAAACAACTTTTACACCCACACATAATCCTTTAAGAAATACTATCATCTATACCTGGAAAAGATGATCTGAATTCAATCCCTTCTCACGTCTGTCACCGTGATCACCAATTCCCAACCTTTACTTTTTTCCTAGATTCATAACTGGTCTCTATCTTCAGTCCTTGGCCTCTATCATATATTCTCAAAGGTGGAATCATGTCTTTCACTACTAAAACCCCATCTGGTCTGAGAGCTCCTCTAAGATCTTTGTATTTTGCCTTGTCTGGCTTCGTTTCCTACTCTCACTGCTTTATT
>PVKH010003997.1:0-24029 GCA_004027955.1 Chaetophractus vellerosus
CTTAAAAAAAAAAAAGTATAAGGAATTCCCATATAACCCTCTCACAACCACACTTTTTCAATAGAAATATTAGTAACAATCATGTATTCATTATCATAGTTTCTCTTAAATACCCAATAGGAAACACACATATGGAATACAGTGTCTCTCTTATCATTTGCACTTTATAGCAATCCTATGAGATGAGCATCCCAAATATATAGATGCAGAAACTGAAGTATAGAGAGAATAAAAATTTTTTCTATGATTTCTGGGCTGAGTTATGAGTACAGGTTAACTTGGAGGCAAAGTCTAAAGTTGATGTATGCAACGGCACTTCGCCAATACTCATTTTCCTCCAGCTCATTTTTTGCCATTTCCACTGCACTAAATTACCTGAAAAATTCATAGTATGACTTCTGATTAATTGTTCATGTTTCTAGACTTCTCACATGCATCTTCCCTCTACAACCTTGAGGGCAGTGTATCCCAGTGAGCTCAAGAAATAGATCTCAGATAACTACTTATGCATATTATGGAGGCTTTTTGCTGAGTGGTTGATAGACAACATTCTAGATGAAAATGAGTTGATTCCAAACTAAAACGGCAGAGGAATAATTCAAATGTTCACACATATTGCAGTAAAATAAAAGATTAGGCTGTTTGTTTCTTTGGTTGTTGTGTGGTTTCTGAATTTAGCTGGCAATACACTGAAAATGGCTAAACTGATAATAATGTCAATGCTGTTGTAAATCTAGTCCCTAGAATCTTCTAGAACCTATTCTGGGGATATTATTCTGAGCTTTTTTTCTTTCTCTGTACCTTCCAGTTTCTGAGGACAGCTATTTTAGCTTAACTTGGTAAGATTTGAGATAGTATAACTTTAAAAATGTAAAAGAAAAAAAAGATGATTACATATCAAAAGATCTATAAATATTATTCATTTGGCCTTTAAGAAGATTTTGTGTCAGTTTGGGATCTGAAAATGGGAGAATACAAGCTCTTTTCCAATGCAAACACACAGGAGCCTTAGTCTCTTTTAGCAGAGAAAATTTTACGATTAGTGGAGTGTATACAATTATAAACTCAATTGTTAAATCAAAACACATCCTCGTCATCCTAGCATGTCACTTTTAATGGGCAGTACATTCCCCAAGAAGGCAAGAGTTCTGTTAACAATATTGAGCCAAATCATCAAAATTCAACAACAGGTCTATAAAATTTGAAATTACATCAGCAAAGTGCACAGCGGGCTGCTATGTGTAGATTAATGGGCAGCTTGTCAAGTATTTTAATGTTTGCCTCAATTGTTGAAACACATGTGATAACTAGTAAAGTATTTGGCCTGAGCATTAAAAGATATAAAATAAATTAAAGTCATGACACCTTATGAATTAATAAAGCATTTGACTAGGTTGTATTGATAAATCACAAGCAAAGATTAAAAAGCCCCATAAGTGGATACATTTTACCCCAGGCATTCAGAAAGCTCACACTGGCCTCTTCCTATGGCATCCTCCCAAATGAGGAGATCTGCAAAAGTGCAACTGCTAAGTCTCTGAAGTATCTCAGAATATGAACACTCGCTCACGTTTAGCCTCAAATATAAACCAACACCTGCAACTGACATCACTCATCTTTCTTTTGTGTTCCAAAAATGAGATTTCTTTTCCCTGAGCCTGTTTCAGAACTACTTTCACCCCAAAAGCAATTTTCAATATTTTCTTTGAAGCTTGTCACAGGAAACACAGATGCTGAAAAATACACAGCAGAACCAAAGCAATGGAATAAATAAATCTACTTTCACTTTGGTGATGGCATACATTATGAGAGCTGGGGGAGTTGAACTGTTGATAGTTTATCCAGGCAGATTCATCAGGATGACTGAATCCAAAGGGTCACAATACTTCACCTTGTTCTTTGGTGGCATGCTTGGGAAGTGAAGCGGTTCTGATACTTTGGTATGTTTTTATTGTTCAATGCCAACTTTGCCCAGCAGGGAAACACATCATTTGGAAGGGTGAGGGAAAAACAAGAGTCAAATGCTATCCTTTGGAGGTAGGCATTTCCTGGGAGGAAAGCGCATCACTTTTATTGAGGGATGAGATTTCATTCATGGTTTGCCTTTCATGGTGCACTATCCATTTCAAAAGTCTTTGTGATCCAGTTCCAAACATTGAAGCAGAAGTGAGATATTTTTCACTGAAAATAGAAAAACAAGTTCATAGACATTGCCCTGTAGTCCTCACAGTTTGAGACCTGACAATTACAGAACATTATAAAACAATGTGGAAAATCTTATGAGAAGGGTAAGACCTACATACCATTTGAGTAAGGTATGTGACATATAATGGAATCAGTATTGGATGGCCGCAGGAAAGTTTGCTTCAAGGAGTCAGTACTAGAGGCAAGTCTTGGACAATGAGTAGTTATCTACATGATGTCGATACTCCTAGATGAGGATATGGAATGAACAAAGCATTCTTACGTGGAAGAGAGATCATTTAGCTTGAGACAGGGGAACATAGTGGGAGCACAATTGAAGAAGAGTTGAAGTATATCTGTTTTCAATTATTTTTAGTAAGATTAACTTCTACTAAGGATAAAAAGATGAGAAATCTATTAAGAGATAAACTTAGCTCACTGTTTCTGTAACAGCTGGCAAAAAAAATGAACTAACCTCTTTCTTAAAGAAATGAGGCTCCCCCAAAACATAGTTGTTCAAATGTTGTTACAACTTGGGTGAGTTCCTTTGTGATTAGTAGGATGCTCAAAAGGGAGAACTATTCACTGCAAGAGTTCTTATAAACCACTCTTTACTTTTACCATTCTTTCCAACAGCCTTTTGCAAGAGATATATAACCATCTTGTCACATGTTTAAATACCACATCAGATATGTAAACACTGTGTCCCTGGCCCCATGCAAGTAATTCACGCTGACATTTCTCTTCCCACTTTCCCTTCCCTTCATTATATTTCCCTGGATTATGGAAGTTGGTGAATGATCTTCATTGGTCAATGGTTTGGGCAAAGCAAAGCAAAGCAAACTTTCTGATGATAACTTAGAAAATTTGCAGCTGTAATAGCAATAATAGGAAATAAAAAGGTTTCACTTCTTTTCTGATTGAAATAAGGATAAACGACCATTACTGAAAATGTTGGGAAACGTGACAAAAATAAGACACACACAATTCCCAGTTATTTTTCCCAGGATATACATTTATATTTGGAATCACACAATTACTATATTATTCATATATTCCTTTTTGATTTTACATTATATAATAAGAATTTCCCTGCAATTAGGCAATATTTGAAACTGTTATTTTTAAAAGCCATGCGACAGTTTATCCTACATTTGTACCATAATTTAAATAAATAGTCCTCATGATAATGGTTGGAACTTTTGGAAAAAAGTGATGAGTTGAATTTTAGGCAGTATTTTAAAGACCAACCAATTAAAAATGCTTTTGTATTTGTTTTTATTTAAAGACTTAGAGATAATAAATTACTACCTTCTCATTGTTAAAATAATTGAAATGATTAGAAAATAAATGCCATTATCTTTCCTAGAAGTTACTATTCTTAGGAGCCTAGTGACCATAAATGCAGATTTACACATATTTATCTGTTACAATTGTTAACAGAGTCATTTTCAATTCACATAAATGTACCAGTTTGGATGATAAATTAAGTATTCACCTTAGTTAACAATTTAAAGTGTAACAAGGTATGTTTTCTGTACTACAATTATGTATTATCTACATATGCAAATTTTGAAATAGAATTTATGTTTATTTTTTCAATTTATTTAATGTTATTTCTCAAAAGACTTTCATTAACAGAATACATATCTCTGTCCATTTGTTTTATCTCCTATGGTATTCCTTACTATACATGAGCAATCATTTATTTTAATATTTTCCAATTGTGGTACAAAAGGATAATTTTAAAAGGTAATGTAATGACTCCCATGCAAATGTGAAATGAAACTTGTTAAAGATTTTATTTAGCTTGTATATTAATATGGAGGCTACTAAGATGTTACAATTGTTTCCAAGAAGAACTCAACACAGGCAGAGTCAATCAAATATTCTAAGATGTATTTAGAGGTACAAACAAAACTGGTTAATAGTCACAGAACCAGTAGATACAATTCATTTGCATTTCAATGTAAAATGACTATTTAAATACTATCAGTATTCTAAAACTTACCCTTTGTTCAAAGACAATAAAAGGATAAAAGAGGTAACCTGGAGGCCTTGTTAGAAAGGCCCATAATTACCTTTTTTATTTTTAAGTACAATTAAAAAAACAACAACTTTATTTTTAAAGATGTTTTAGATTACAGAAAAGTTACACAGAAAATATAGGGGATTCCCATATACCCCACCCCCTCTCCCTCTCACATTTTCCTTTATTAGTAATATCTTACATTAGTGTGGTACATTTGTTACAATTGATGAATACATATTGAAGTTTTGCTACTAACCACGGACTATAGTTTACATTATAGTTTACACTCTATCCTGCACAATTTTATAGGTAGTTGAGGCAGGTTAGTACAGGGAAATGAGAAGACGAGCCACAACATGGCCGACAGACAACATGGCCGACAGACAATATGGCTGTGAGATCCCACAGAGACCCTGACCTTCACCTTGAGGTCCCATTTGGGACTCTTTCTGGAGCCAGGGAGAGGCCCCGGATATTCCAAACAGGCCTCAGCATTGGACCCCACCATTGGTGGGGTAACCAATAACAGCTGGGGTCCCTCCCCTTAGCATTAGCAAAGGGACAAATAAGTAATAGTTTAAAAGATGACCACACAAGCAAAAGTCTGCTCTCTCTGCCTAGAGGAGCCCGCATCAAATCTTGGTACCTATTTCTGTCCTCTCCCGTTTCTCAGCAAACTCTGTTATTTTCCTCCATTTCCCAATAAATTTGTTTTACTTGCCTAACTAAACTGGCATGTTCTTGAATTCTTTTATGTGACATAGCCAAGAACCTAGAAGAATCCAACACTTTCTGGGCTTCAATTGGCAAGTGACAGCCAGGTATCAAGGACACCTCCTTGATACCTTCTTGATACCCAACAAGGACTGGTGAGTCTAAAATTTTAATTATAGCCTGTCTTTTCTCTCTTTTGGTTCTGCCATTTTAAAGTGGGTTCTGGATAGGTCCAGACTTCCAGTTCCATCTTCTGAGGTAAGAGTGGTGAGTCCTTATGCCGTGTAGATCCAAGGAAGTTCTGGGTGGTGGGTGAAACCATCCTTGAGACCTGGCTGGGCAGGTGGCCTAAGTTAAGCATAAGTCTTCTGGGAATTTACTGGGCCCTCTCTGTGAGTTCAGAATGGCTATCACCCATTGTATCATTTCCTTAGACCACTAGTTAACTCCTTTTAATCAGAAGTTGCTTTAATCTTCCAACTATTGCTGTCCTCATTTTGGGTCTGTGAGATGATTTAGAATGCCTTAGACACTAAAAATGCATTTGTTAATGAAGCATGAGTCCCACCCTCACTAGTGCCCTTAGGCTTTACTCCTTCTCAGCCCTGGGAAGTCTCTGAGATTGTCTAGTGGGGGAACGGGGGATCCTAAGGCTGTTTGCCATAGAACAGTCTCTGCTTCTTCATTGCCTTTTTTTTAAATTAATTAATTAATTAATTATTTTTTTGTTACATATCCCTCCCCTTTCTGCTTGCTCTTGCTGTGTGCTCATTTTTTGTGTTCTTCTATGTCTGCTTTGTCTCCCTCCGCTGCGGCGATGCACCGAGTCAGCTCACTGCGCAGGCGGCTTGCCCTGCTTGTGGACGGCTCTGCTTCCGTTCCTGGGTGGCTTTTTGCTCCATTTGCAGGTGGCTTTGCTCCATTCACAGGCAGCTTTGCTCCATTCGCAGGCGGCTCGCCCTACCTGTGGTGGCTTTGCCCTGCCCATGGCAGCTTTTTGCCCTGCCCACAGCGGCTCTGCCCCACCCACGGTGGCTTGCCTTCTCAGGCGGTCTGCCTGCTCAGAGAGGTCCCTGGGAACCGAACCCAGGGCCTCCCATGTGGTGTACCAGCGCCCTATCCACTGAGCTACAGCTGGCCCCTCTTCATTGCCTTTTAATGTCGGGCTTAACGGCAGAGCATGGACTCTGAGAGCCGCCATGAGATGAGTTTGTTCATGAATAACTCCTAAGACCTCTGCAAAGTAGGCAAAAGCATTTAAAGGTCCCTAGCCAGTCTCTTTCCTGGTGGGAAAGCCCAGCTTGGGAGTTATTTTCTGGGAACTGGGCCCAGAACATAAGGCTCCTGATCCCCGGAAAGTGAGGAAAGCAAATAGGGCTCCCTGATTTCCAGGATGCTGGCTCAGTGAGCAATCAATTTAGTCAGGTCTAGCTGTGGGATGCCATCCAGACTGACAAATGTGTTTTATCCTCCCCTAGGATAGTGGGCAGCTCTTGCAGCATTCCAGCAGACTCTCCATTAGGGTGCTTTTTCAGAAACTGGGATAACTTGCCTACTGATAGTCTAAAAAGAAAGAGGCTAATCTTTTCCTGCCATACCACATGGGCACAGTATGGCTGAAAGTGGGCTCTGTATGGGACCCTGAATTACAGTTAAACCTGTGTAAGAGAGGAGAGGACAGACAGATCTGAGGGCAGAGAGTGCATGGTCACATCTCCTTAAAGAGATAAGGAAATGCACTACCAAACCAATCAATTTTAAATAAGCTCAGAGAAAATACTCAGAGGCAGGACCTAGAGGACAGGTCCTCCTAGGAAATCCAGTCTGCCTCGGATATATGTAGAAAGCTGCAAAATCTTCCCTGAGCCTCCAAACTTCCATTAACTCCCTTTTCAGTTTTCAACAACTGAGACCATGCCATCAAGATGGAGAAGGTAAGGAGAGGTGGGAACAGGGCTGGGACAGGCTCACCTTTTAACTGCCACCATTAAAAGCACCAGTTACCTCAGGGTTACCTGAATCCAGGCTCCAAGTCAGCAGGAACCTGGCCCCAAGCTGCCTCACCACATGGACTGCTGGGGCCTTGCCCCAGGGGAGGGTGGAAAGGGCCTGAATCCACACATGAACCATCAACCAGAAGGCCCCAGGTGACCCATGACATGGCAGGTAGGATTGTTAATTTCTGAATTAACATGAGAGTTAATTACTCAGTCCTAGCCTGCACTCCAGACCTCTCTAATCTTGGTTGTGCCTAATGAGGGGAGTGAAGTGGAAAATCACAGTCTAGGCCATTTACTAAACCTCTTCCCTGTAGATTAAGGAACCTCCTCATGTGCCATCAATTAAGGTTAAAAGCTTCCTGACTATTGCTAGTTCTCTGCCTATTCCCTTGTAACATTCTAGTCCTTCCAGTGAAAAATAGGGCTTTATGCATTGCTGGGAGGTAACTAATGGTTTGCAGCCCCCAGAGCAGTCCAAATTGTGTCTCCTCCAGGGCAGGGCTTCTCCGGACCCCTTAACTCCACACTTAGCAGCTGCCCAGGGATTTTCCTGGAGGAACTAAGCTGGAGAGTCCTACATGATATTTCTGTCATGGACAGACATTGGGAACTTTGAGTCTAGGTGATTCTAAAGGAAGGTCTTTCCCTAATCTAAGCTAAGTTTGTAAAATTCTGTCTCCTGTTCTAATCTGTGATTGCTTTAACTTTGTTATTTTGCTTTTGCCTAGGAACTCATAAATCAGATTTGGGTTTCACCTGTTACAAATTGGATAATGATAAAAGGTAATTTAAAAATGAAATAGTGATATTGTACACATGAACCTTTAATTTTGAAATTGAAACTTAGCCTAGTATTATAGAATGTCTAAGAGTTACCTCTTGAGAGCTTCTTTGTTGCTCAAATGTGGCCTCTCTCTAAGCCAAACTCAGCATAAAAATGCATTACCTTCCTCACAGCATGGGACATGACTCCCAGGGATAAACCTCCCTGGCACTGAGAGATTGCTACCAAGCACCAACTAGCAGTGCATCTGGAGAAAGACTTTGATCAAAAGGGGAAAGGGTAAAGACATGATTTTATATGGCTAAGAGACTTCAAAGTGAGTCAGGAGGTCATTCCAGAGGTTATGATAATGCACATCTCAGCAGGATCTCATTGATGGCCAAAGTAAATATTGTCTCATATATCAGGGCTCCTGAGGGCTCTGGAGACATCCAGACACTATAGGCAGGACAGACAGCTCAGGAGTTTGGCACCCTGAAGGTGGGCCCTACTTTGGAATTTATGATCCCCGGGGTGAAAGAATTGGACTCAGTTGTGATTTCCCTACACGTGGCTTTTCTGCCCCTTCTGTTTTAACCTATAGTTAGTACTAGAGTTGATAAGTGTATGTCCATGAGACTTAAATATTTGGCCTGTCCATGTACCAGTTGGGCCCTGAATCTCAGCAGATTTGCAATACCTACTCTTCAGTTCATTGTACTCACCCAGACCAACTAACAAGGAGATGATGATGGACAATGACCATCCAAGGAATAGAGAGATTCTGAAACTGTAAGCAAGATAGTCCCATGGGATCTGAGCACCCTGTCAATTAGAGGTGGAGTGGGCATCATCATCCCAGAATCCTCAGGACTGGGGAATGAAGGATGGACTAGAGTAGACTCACTATTATTCTACTATAGACTTAAAGTGATTCTAGCAATGGAAGAACTTTAATCACTGATGTGGAGGCAGTGACCGTTGGAGGTGCTGAGGGGAGGGAGAGGGAAAAATAGCTGTAATTTGAGGACATTTTCGGGACTTGGGAATTGTACTGAATGACATGACAATGACAATGACAGATACATATCATAATATATCTTATAATAACTTACAAAAATGGGAGAGAGAGAGAGAGTGTAAACTACAATGTAAACTATAATCCACGCTTAGTGGCAATGCTTGAAATGTGTTCATCAGTTGTAACACAATACTGAAGGATGTTGTTAATGTGGGAAAATGTAGGAGGGCTGAGGAATGGGGCTCATAGGAATCTCCTATATTTTTATGTAACATTTAGGTAACCTAAGTATCTTTTTTAAGAAAATTTAAAAGTATATTAAAAAATGAATAAAACAAATGTCAATAATATCCTGCAATTGAATTTGATGTGTAAAAGAAATCACACATGTAATTAATCCAGCTGCTGAAAAAGCAGAAAAACTCATAAATGTTGTTACTAATAAAATTGTTTTAGTCAGTTAATAAACAAAAGTGCCCAATTTGTTTTAAAGTGAAAACGTACTAAAAACTGTAACTAAGATTTAAGATCATTATATAGGTGCCTCTGTATTATAAAACAGCAGAAGGATAATATCTGAAATTGCTATAAATGGGTGGATTTAGCCTAGAACCTATTTTCAAGGCTGGGGGATTAAGAATCAGTTTGCTCTGTAATTCCACTATTTAAACCTTTTACAGCTTTAAAATAATGGTGATTAATAATCTAAATGTAAAATCTTAGTAAATAAAGGAAAAGTCCTTGAAAGCTATGGAAACATCTTTTCTAAATTATGATTAAAAGAAATTACACAATTATAATATATTCCAGAACCTACCAGTCAATACGCTTTTAAGATTATTCACAGTTTTAGAATTTTATTAAAGAAAAGAGGTTTTAGCCTCCTATAAAGGAAAGAAAAAGAACATTCCCTGCATAAACTGTAATGGTTTCAATTTTGTTTGGCATGTGTGTCATCTCCCTAGGTTTATAGAATACTAATTTAATAAATTAACATTATATGTATTAAATCTTTAAGATGATGAAAGTTGTAAGGTCACATTTAATGAAATTAAGTTAAAGAAGGAAATGAAGATCTTCCCTCTCTTAAATGGATAAAATAAACTTCATTAGTTGCCAGTTGTAATTAAATAAGCTTGTTTAAAGGTAAAGTAAAATCTAGTTATAAGAAGCTTGTGAAAGCATCTTCTAAAGTGAAGCATTTGAATGGCTAATTCCAGGAAGCCATTATTAATTAGAATATTAATAACAAAAAGTAACCTCATAACAGGAAAACCTGTCAGAGGCCAGCTCAATCTGCATATTAAAGTGGCCATAAGAAAAGATAATCTTGATTCTGTTGTGAATCTTCAGTTTTCATAATTGAGAAAGTAGTTTTTCCTGTACTGCTAAAGTAAACCTGTTAATTAACATCATCAGGGTAAACGTGTAGAAATAAAATGCATAATATTAAAATAGTTAAGTTCATCTGATATGTTATACATTGCATTGGAAGTGTTTAGAAAGTGTATAAAAAATCAAAAGAGATAGATTTCAATATTGTCAAACTCTCTAAACCAGGCCTTCAGTATACTGCATGTTGCCTCTTCATTTGAGTTATTGAGTAAGTTGGTCACTGACCCCTAAAACAATAAAAGTGTCTACTATATCTCTGAACATGGTCCTGAATTAGATGGCTAGGATGTTTTAGTTTCAGACTCCTGCAGCAGCCACTGATGGCTTGATATGGCCAGATGTATAATGGACATTGCCTCCAGACTGGCTCTGTTTCATAGTGTCAAAGGGTGCTATACACCAGGCCACTAAAACACTGGCGCCTTACTTTCCTTATCTTTCTCTAGGATCTACAATGCTTCAGCATGCTGGCTGTGTGAAGGGCATACCAAGTGGAGCAATGGTTAACAGAGTGCTGTGAGTAGAATTTAAACAAAAAATTGGCATTATGGCCTGCTCCCATGGAGAGATAGCATGTATGGTATTGCAAGTTTGGAGCTTAGTTCTATTCATTGCAGCTCAAAGAGTAACTTGTGCATTGATTACTGTAAAGTACTGCACCTAAATGCCTGATGATTATGATGATAGCTTTTCTATTCTAGATCACATACATATTGAACATGTTAAAAGTCCTGGTAAACTTGGTTCATTTTCTAAGTAGTTAATGAATGTGCCTATAAGATAAAGGAATGGCTTTCTTAATTATTGTCTTTATTTTGTTTGCCATACACTTGTCTTGCTGTTGCCTATACTGCCTTTGTGAGTTTATGTCTAGGGCAATGCTTCTCTTCATACCTATCCTAGCTGTCCTAAGCATAACCACTGCCATAGGCACTAGGGTTGGCAGTTTATATTCAAACCCAGCAGGTCTACCACAATCTCTCCCTAGAGTTAACTGATAGCATAAAAGAACTCAAGGAAGAATGCTGTTTCCCATCAACTTTGTGAAGATGCAGCTTCTGAAAGCACCTGGCCTTTCTCATTCTCATGTTCCAGTATGTAATTGCTGGCCCCCTTTGAGGGTCCACTTACCACCATCGTCTTTACCCTCTTAGTGGGGCCATGTATCTTCAAAATTCTAATTAAGTTTATTTCTTACAAAATCAACACCTTATTAGTTATGTGGGGATGTCATCCAGTTCCAACCAGGGTGCTGGACCCATCTTCCCTCAACCACAATAGAATAACCAGAGAGGTTTACACTCTGTTAGACAGGGACTATTGCCCTAAACAGCAGGAAGTAATTACATAAGAATGGCCATTGTCTCTCATCATCCCTTTAAGAATAAGGGCATGAACTATCTGAGGGGGGAGTTGAGGCAGGAAATGAGGAGAAGATGAGCCACAATGTGGCTGACAGACAACATGGCTGCATGACCCCGCCGAGACCTTGACCTTCACCTTGAGATCCCAGATGGAACTCATTCCAGGGCCAAGGGGAGGCCCTGGATATTCCAAACAGGTCTCACCATTGGCCCCCACTATTGGTGGGGTAACCAATAACACATAGTTTCCCTTCCATTAGCATTAGCAAGGGGAGAAATAATTAATAACTTAAAAGGTGATCAAGCCAAAGCCTTCTCTCTTTGCCTAGGGGAGCCCACATCAAATCTCAGTGTGCATTTCCATCCTTCTATCCCATTTATCAGCAAGCTCTACTTTTTCCCCCATTTCCCAATAAATTCCTTTTACTGGCTGTTTTAGTCAGCCACAGGTGTGACTTTTGAAATATACCACAGATTGGTCAGTCTTTATAAAGGGTATTTATTTGAGGTAGACGCTTACAGTTACCAGGCCACAAAGCATAAGTTTCTTCTCATACCAAAGTCCACATGTTGGAGCAAGATGTCTGCCGATGTCTGCAAGGGCTCAGGCCTTTGGGTTCCTCTCCTGCCGGGGCTGCGTTTCTCTCTGGGCTTAGCTTCTGTTTCCTCCACAAGTTCAGCTGTAGACCATGAGGCTCTCTATGCTTTGCATCTCTCCACAAGGACAGCTGTAGACTATCGGGCGAACGGCTCACTCCAACATCAGAACTGCTTCTCAAATCTCCTTCTCCAAATCTCTGCAACTCAAATCTGCTGCCTAGCCTTTATACTTGAGACCACACCCACCGAGGGGTGGGGCTCAACGTCCCACTGACGTGGCAGTTAACACCCTAATCATAACCTAATCATGGGGCCGGCTCCATAGCCCAGTGGATAGGGCACCGGCATACCACATGGGAGGCCCCGGGTTCGGTTCCCAGGGACCTCTCCTAGCGGGCAGACCGCCTTGAGAATGGCAAGCCGCCATGGGCAGGCCAGAGCCACCGTGGGCAGGGCAAAAAACTGCCACGGACAGGGCAAAAGCCGCCACGGGCAGGGCAAGTAGCCCACGAATGGAGCGCAGCCAGCCACCCGCAAACTGAAAGCCGGCCGTGAATGGAAGCAGAAGCTGCCCACAAGCGGGGAAAGCTGTGCCTGCGCAGTGACCAGTCTCGGCGCATTGCCGCAGCAGGGGGGAAGGGGAGATATGTAATGAAATAAATAAATCTTAAAAAAAAAAATAACCTAATCATGCCCAGATTAACAGATCAGTTTGCAAACACGATTCAATATATATATTTTTGGAATTCATAATTACATACAACTGCCAAACCATTACACTGGCCTAACTAAACTAGTGTTCTTAAATTCTTTTATGTGACATAGACAAGAACCTAGAGGAATCCAACACTTCCCTGGCTTCATTATGACAAAATACATAGTGGCCTGTTTCCATCATTGCAATGTTATGCAGGACAATTCCAATGTCCTGAAAAGGCCCCCATATTACACCTATTCTTCCCTCTCCTGTCCCTCAGAACCTCTTATGGGCACTGCCTTTATATCAATGATAAAAGTTCATCCATTGCGAGAATAATAATATGTCCATAAAAGAATAATTATAAGTATACTTTAATCCATTGTTCATTCCCCAATCCTGAGGATTTTGAAGATGGTGATGCACACTCTGTTTCTAATTGAGAGGGGACTTAGATTTCATGGGGTAGATGGATGGAACTATTTTGACTGCAGTTATCAGACACTCTGTTCCTTGGGATGGGCATTGTCCATCATCTCCTTGGCAGGGGTACACCTGGGGCAAGCCTCTAAGGCATATGAACATGTTCAAGTGTTCATGGGGCTTTGTCTTGGTGGGTGGAGACCCACAATTATCTTTTATGACCATGTTAGAATCTTTCACTTATTTTTTGTGGCAATATAATTTTAGGTCATTTTCACTATTTTTGACATTGTAAAGAATGCTACTATGAATCGTCTCTAATATAAAGTGTTTTCACATGTGAAATAATTGAATAAGGTAGTTACTTAGATTTTCTGGGTCAAAGTGTCCAATTGATTGAATTGTTTGTTTTTTTTGGCACTACCCAAATTGCCTTCAAAAGTTCTACTCCAATGTATACAACCACAAACACTATATAAATGCAGTATCGACTATACATTAAGTTACTAGATTTCTTCTTTTTTCTTTATTTTCTTTAATCAGGTAATTGAGTACAGGTCATTCATTTGATTCACATTACCTCAAGTACTAATGGGGTTGGGCAACTTTTCCTATATGTATTGGTCATTGGTATTACTTTTTTCTTTAAATTGATTATAAATGCAAATTTTACAATTTTATTTTAAATTTTATTTGTTTAGGATATTTCTAAGTTTGCATTGTGTGCACGGCATCCTTCTTTAAACAATTCTTTATAGTACTATTCTCTATTTTTCTAAAGAAAATTAAGAAATGTTTCACTCCTCACTCCACTTAAATATGCAATTAATGTATGACTCTGACTTAAATATTTTCCCAATTCCATATCAATTGGGTTCCATAATATTTATTAAGTGGTCGGTCTCATAGCTACCACCTGAAATGACATATTTGACATATGATAAATTGTTGTGGGTTGATTTCTGGATTCCATTTCTATCTCAATCTGCTTTCTAATTTCTGAGTTAATACCATGCTATTTTAATTACTTTGTTTTTTTATTATTTTTTTAATTTTTTAAAAAGATACTTAGATTACATAATGTTACACAAAAATTATAAGGATTCCCATATGCCCTACCTCCCACACCTCCCACAACCTCCCACGTAAACATCCTTCATTAGTGTGGCACATTAATTGCAATTGAAAACATATCCTGGGGCTTTGCCATTAAGCATGGACCATAGTTCACATTGTAAACCACTCTCTCTCCCACACAGTTCTGCATGTTATATGATGATATAAGATGGCCTATATCTGTCATTGCAATGTCACTCAGGACAATTCTCAAGTCCCAAAAAAAGTCCCTGGACTACAACTGCTATTCCCTCTCCCTGCCCCCAGAGCCTTCAGTGGCCACTGGCTCCACATCAATGTTGTAATTTCTTCCATTGCTTGAATCACAATATGTCTACAGTAGAATACCAGTAAGTCCACTCTAGTCCATAGCTCTTCCCCAAATCCTGAGGATTCTGGGATGGTGGTGTCCATTCCACCTCCATTTGAGAGGGGGCTTATATCCCATGGGGAAGATGGATGGGATTATCCTGCCTGAAGCTGCAGACACTCCATTTCCTGGGATGGCTATTGTCCATCATCATCTCCCCACCACCTGTCCTGGGTGAGTCCAAAGAGCTGTAGAGAAGGACCATTTATGGTCAATGGAAATATTCTTCGTTACCATACAGTGATGGACACAGGACATGGTAAATATCATCAAAATTCATAAAAGTGTACAGTCTAAAATGCAAACCATAGTGTAAACCATTGACAATGTTTAGTAGCTATGTTTCACTATTGTATATCAATTATAACAATGTTACCATCCACATATAAAAAGGTATTAATATGGGGGGGAGAAAAGGGTGAGTATGTTGGGTATATGAGAGATTCTTGTATTCTGTGAGTGACATTGTTATGACCTAAAACTTCTTTGAAAACAAAATGAAAAATAGTGAGACACTGGGGAATGAGAGGGGGAAGGTGCCATGGTCAGACTGGACTCCAGATATTGCAGTGATGAAAGGTAAAAGGTCAAAAAAAATTTTTTTAATATTTTTCATTTTTTAAATTACTTTGATTTATAGTAGTTTTTCATTTTTTAAGACTCATATTACTGTTCATTATCATTTTCTCATCAATCTTTTATATTTTCTTTTTCAGAAAACCTTTGCAATCAGTTACATTTTTTAACTATGCTGCTATTTTTTCAATTGAGATTATGTCAAATATATTAATCAATTTTTGGAGTAATAGCATCTTTATATTATCAAGTTTTTCCACTGCGGAACAGTGTAAGTTACTTCATTAATTGAGGTGTTTTCTTAAGCCTTAAGATTTTTTACATTCTTCATAGCGGTTTGTATAATTCTTGTAATTTTTCACTCATCTGTTCTACCTGTTTTTCCCTCCCTCCCTCCCTCCTTCCCTCCCTCCCTCCTTCACTCGCTCCCTTTATCTCTCTCCCTCTTCTCTTTCTTCTATTACAAATGTAGCTTAATATTTTCTATTAGGACATAGACATTTTTGTCATCTAAGATTCCTTTCATTGAAAATGCCAAGGATTTTTTTAAAAGCTTAAGAAATGAAGGGTAAGATTTATTGGTTCATATAATTTAACATTCTGGTATTTGTTTACAAGGAATGCTTGAATAAGGATTGTTATATTGTTAGCAGAATTTAAATTCTTGTATTTGCATTTGCTTCCACTTTATTTTTTCATTTTCAGGAAGCTTCTTCACCCCTGATATTAGTAAATTGGCTACTAGTTTGTCTGAGCTCCCTTGTTAAAATTCCATGAGTTAGGATGAATGACTCAGTCCTAGAAATGCTAAGAAATGTCCTTATATTCAATTGGATTGACTGACCTTAAGTCAGTGGTTCACCCTGAAGCAATCACTGCCCTATGTGAATGTGATGATGTGATTGGCACAGCCTTGTGAAGGCTTCATTGTGAAGAGTATTATGTCAGGAGTTCAAGAGATCACACCATTTAATGAGAGCAAATGGGCTGTCTACCCCAGCCTCACAAAATTTAGTTTGCAGATAGCAAAATAGAGAATGGATGCTGAGTAGGCAAAGAGCAATTGTCCAGCAAATTGGTGCATAAAAAACAAAATCTGGATTTCTGTTTTGTTTTTCTATTCATGTATATGCCCACATGCCAAATTCACTTATTAAAGTTTGTTCATTAATGGATACCAAAGTAAACAAGAGCACAGAAAGCTGAGGATCTATGCCCCACACCATTCATTCCCATCATAAGTACCATAATACATAATGATTCAACTGCATTTGAAGGAGGCACTATTTGCTATAACATGCTTGGTCATACATCACATGACACCTAAATCCATCCCAGAGGTAGATAATTGACTATTATAATGAACTAAAAAACTGGAAATCCCTAGTTTGTGGGTATCTACATTTCACGGGTAGTTTCTGACCATAGCTTCTAACTGTCTTCTATTCTGATCAGTTAGCTATAGTTGCAAGGCTAAAATTAGCTTAACAGGGACTAACAGAGGAAGAGAGAAGTTAGGTGGTGTAGTTCTTACGTGTTCCTTACACTTTTATTTTGAAACATTGTGTGGTAACCATCATAATTTTTTATTTTATTTCTTGATTTATCAACTACAAAATATTTATAAATTCTCAACCGTGAAGAAAAGGCACCTTTGATCCAAATCTTTAATTTCTGAAAGGTATATTAGTTTTAGTTCTATTTGATTCTTAGGAATTTAAAATAACTTCAAATAATGTAATTTAGTGTTGTTTTCTGTTTCATCAATTTTTGAAACTTTATTAAGATATATTTTACCTGCTATAAATTTAACCCATTTCAAGTATAGAAAAATTTTTTTAGTATATTTTCACAGTTGTGCAATCATCAACACATTTAATTTTAGAACATTATCATTAATTCTCCTTCCACTCCAAAAAACCCCTTATTCATTTACAGTCACTCCACATTTTCCTCAGTGCCCCTGCCTAAGCAGTTACCAATCTACTCCTGTCATTATAGTTTTGGTTATTTTGGACATTCCAATAAATGGAATAATACATTATGTGGTAGTTTTTGTGTCTGGCTTCTTTCAGTTAGCATAATGTGGTAACATCTATGAATGTTTTATTTCTTTTTATTGCTGAATAATATTCCATTGTATGGATGAACCACATGTAACACGTTTGTTTATCTATTATGCAGTTGATAGAGATCTGGGTTGTTTACACTGAGGTCTAAACATCCATGCAGGGCCCGGCTAGATAGCTCAGTGGATAAAGAGCTCGCCGGTGTACCACATGGGAGGCCCCGGGTTCGGTTCCCGGGGACCTCTCCGAGTGGGCAGACGGCCTTGAGAAAGGCAAGCCGCCATGGGCAGGGCAGAGCCGCCGTGGGCAAGGCAAAAAGCCACCACGGGCAGGGCGGAGCCCCCACGGGCATGGCAAAGTCACCCGTGAAAAGCGGAGCTGCTGCCTGCGAACTGCGGAGGCCGAGCAGCCCGCAAAAAACATGGAGGACTGCTGCCCGCAAAACATGGAGCGGAGCCGCCCATGGGAAGGGAATGGAGCCACCCTCGAACGGAACGAGCCACCGCCGTGGAGGGCCGACTCGGCGCGTCGCCGCGGGGACGGGGGGAGACAAGAAGCAGACATAGAAAAACACAGAAGAATGGACACACAGCAAGAGCAAGCAGAAAGGGGGGGGATATGTAATAAATAATAAATAAATCTTTAAAAAATAAAAATAAAAAAATAAACATCCATGCATACGTTTTCTTGAAGAAACAAATAATAATGTACATTCACCATGTGTGAACCATCTCAATTATACTATCTTTGCACAGAATCTCCCTTTTAATTCAGATTATTTTCCATGGGAGTCCTTGGATTATCTCCTTTAATTCTAACAGGTGCCCTGTAAGGCTCTTGGACACCTGGAACACTAGATATTCAAGTTATTCTAATCCTGTTTTCTCAGGAATTCCTGTCTTTGGTTGTGACAACAGAAATACTGGAATGATATATCAAAAAACGGTCACAGTAACAGGAATAGACAGTGTAAATAAATAACAAAAACTATACTTACTATGTTCACAGAGATTATACCAAACTTCTTAATTGTACTATTTTTCTATTGCTGCCACAAATAACAAATTATCACAACCTTAGCAACTGAAAACAGCACTCATTTATGAGTTCATACTTTGCAGGTCAGAAGTTGAAGCATAGCCTGTCTTCATGGTCATTTCAGGGTCACAGTATTGGCAGCTGCATTCTCAGATGAAGTTCTGGGTCTTCTTCCAAGCTTATTCACATTGTTGGCAAATTTGTATTTCCTTGCTGTTTTGTTTAATTATTTGTTTGTCTCAGGCTGTCAGCCAAGGGTCACTTCAGCTCCTACAGACCTCTTTCTGGTTTAAGAGAGAATAAATCATGAGAAAGTATCTACAGTGATTCAAGAAAGGACAAAAATATGAAACCGAAGGAAAAAGAAATAGATAGTATAGTGAGAAAGTATAATATATATCAAATTGGAGTCAGACAAAAATAGAGTTAGGCAGAAATATTTGAAGATATAATGGCTGACATTTTTTCTGTAACTGATGAAATCTATCAATCCATAAAATCCATCAGCCAAATAAATTCCAAGCAGAAAGGTATAAAGAAATTCCTACCTATTACGATTAGTGTGCAATTAAAGAAAATACAACATTGAGAAAATTATAAAAGTTATCAGGAACAAAAGTCAATTATCGTCAAAGAAAAATATGTTTGATCACCAGATTACTTCTAGAACAGCAGTATTTGACCCAGACAAAAATGAAATGATAACAACCAAAAATGTTGCCAGGTTAGGGCTTTATATCTAGCAAAGGTATTCTATTAGAATAGATTATAAAACATCAAAGAAAAATCAAAATCAGCATTTACCACCAGCAGATCTATACCAAAAGAGAATCTAAAGAATGTTCTTCTGGCAAAACAAGCCCAAATAAAATGTCATAATTGCAACATGGAATAAAAATAAACAGAATAAAAATGCCTATTTGTAACAGAATAATAAAAGGTAAATATAAATGGACCTTGAAAGAATAATAAATAATAATAATAATGCTTTATGTATTTTAATGCATCTGTTAGGGCAAAATTATAAAACAAACATATACACTTCTGGAGGTAATTAAATAAAGTTAAAATGTTTTAAGTTTTTTATATTCTCTGGAAAGTAGGAAGAATAAGTTAACTTTAGGTATTGTTTTTTGTTTTTTTTAATTTATTTATTTTATTACATATCTCCCCTCCCCCCCGCAGCGGTGACGCGCCGAGATTGGTCACTGTGCAGGCGCAGCTTTCCCCGCTTGTGGGCGGCTTCTGCTTCCATTCACGGCCAGCTCTCAGTTCACGGGTGGCTGGCTGCGCTCCATCCGCGGGCAACCTGCCCTGCCCGTGGCGGCTTTTGCCCTATCCGTGGCAGCTTTTTGCCCTGCCCACGGTGGCTCTGGCCCACCCATGGCAGCTTGCCATTCTCAAGGCGGTCTGCCCGCTAGGAGAGGTCCCCGGGAACCGAACCCAGGGCCTCCCATGTGGTATGCCGGCGCCCTATCCACTGGGCTATCCAGCCGGCCCCTAGGTATTGTTAACTTAATACTTAATGCTATAATTCTAAGAAAAATAATTAAAGAGTATAAAATGAGGGCATATATTTTAAATTTTTGGTAAGAGAATTGTACAAGAAAAAGGATTAAAAAAACAATACAGGAAAAAATATAGAAGATGCAGTCATTTGTGAAGATTGGGGAACAATCATATATTTGAATCCAAATATATCAGTATTTCATTATATATAAATGGACTATATACTGTTATAAAAATACAAAGATTTTGAGAAAGGATAAAGAATTATATGTTACTAATAAAAGAAACATATAGATATAAATTTCCAAAATATATTAACAGGGGCCGGCTCGATAGCCCAGTGGATAGGGCGCCGGCATACCACATGGGAGGCCCTGGGTTCGATTCCTGGGGACCTCTCCTAGTGGGCAGACCGCCTTGAGAATGGCAAGCCGCCATGGGCGGGCCGGAGCTGCCGTGGGCAGGGCAAGAAGCTGCCACGGACATGGCAAGAGCCGCCACGGGCAGGGCAGGTTGCCCGCGGATGGAGCGCAGCCAGCCACCTGCGAACTGAATGCCGGCCGTGAACGGATGCAGAGACCGCCCACAAGCGGGGAAAGCCGCGCCTGCGCAGTGACCACTCTCGGCGCGTCGCCGCAGCGGGGGGAAGGGAAGATATGTAATAAAATAAATAAATCTTTAAAAAAAAAAAGAAAAAAAAATATATATTAACAATAAAAAATGAGAAAGGATATACTATATATACAAATACAACTGGTTAAGCTATGTCCATACTGTAGCAAAAAAATTCTTGAGGTAAAAAAACTTGACATAGATATAACAATTAACCCTAGAAGTATTAAATATTTCTATTTATCAAGAGGTATAATTATTTAAAATATGCACACCCTTAATCATTGCCCTAAAGTAGCTGTAAGAATTGCCTTAAGTTGGGCTTCCTGGGAAGTGTATTTGTGTATAAGTAGTTTATTTGGGATATGGTCTTAGGAAACCTTGGATGAAGAGTGGGAAAATGAGATCAGGAAGGGAAGAAAGTCCACAAACTTTGTGCAAGTTCTTACCTTGGGCTTCGGAGGCTATTAGCCCCCGAGGAGCAGCAACAGATCGTTTAGAATTCAGCCCAGAATTATTCCACATGAGGAGCAAGGAGGTTGGGGATTTCCCTTTTATTATAAGCTAAAGGCTTCTCTGAGGGACTTCAAATGCCCTGGTCTTAACATGTTTGCCTTCATGTAAATCCAAGATAAAACCTACATCAGAGAGTGGCAGGTATTTACAGTAGAACACCACTGGCATAAGCCAGAAGTGCTAAGAGAATCTGAGCAGGAAAACAACAGCATTCACCATCACAGTTTCCAAACTATGCTCAATAAATAATAAAACAGGCAGACAAAATATATTCATTAAGGGATCAGGAATAAAAGGGGACATAATTATAATTCTTATAGACATAAAAAGTGATCATCGACGTAAAATGATGAAATGGACATAAAATGAAAAAGGAAATATGTGTAACATTATTTCTATTAAGTATTGTATTTTAAAACGTTCTCAGAGGTCTGGTCCCATACCTTTGACCAGTGCCTTTTACCACATGTTTAAGGAAGACATAGTGCTTCCCAGCTCATTTTATAAGGCTAGTAAAACTTTGATAACAAAGCTGAACCAAGGAACAGTATTTTTATTTTTAAATTTATTTTTATTTTTATTTAAGAAATTGTGAGTTAACAATACAATCATGCATACCATTTAGGAATCCCATACATCACCCCACCAACAACACCTTACATTTTTGTGGCTCATTTGATACAAATGATGAAAGAACACTGTCATAATATTACTGCTATTTATAGTCCAAAGCTTATATTTGGTGTATTTTCCCACAAATCACCCTATTATTAATACCCTGTAATAGTATTATATTTTTGTAATAGTTCATGAGAGAACATTCTCATATTTGTACTGTTAACCACAGTCCATCATTCACTTCGGGGTTCACTGTGTTAGCCCGTTCCTTGTCCTGTACAATTTATTGAAAGTGTACACTCATTGGCTCTCGGTTTCATCAGAGAGCTGTGCTGTCACCAACTCAGTCTATTTCAGAACTCTTTCATTACTCCAAAAGGAAAAATCCCATACCCCCTAATATCCTCTTGATATTGACACTTAGCATTGATATAATAGTGTCTTTGCCATTGCAAATTACTGTTAACTATAGTCTGTACATTACATTAGTTATCTTTTCCCCATTAAACTCCATATTCTTAATACCTTGCAATAGAGGAACATTCTTCTATTTGCTTTATTCTAACTACAATCATCATCCACCACTGAAATCATTATGCTATATAGTCCCTAGATTATTCTCTAGCTTTCTTTCAGTTGACATCAGCCTCCATAGATGAGCCATTTCAGCCACAATCACATTTATAAAGCAGCAGTGTGAACAAAGACATTTTAACAAAGCAAAATCATGGGCCCACCTCACTCATAACCTCAAATAATACAATAACTCCTAAAGAAAAGATTTAAAAAACCAGTCCAGATATAAATAAATAAGGATAATACACCATGATCAAGATAAGATTAAGCAAAAATGGTTTATCATTCAAAATCAATTAATATAATTCACTTTATATACACAATGGAGGAAAAAAGAAAATGGTCTCGATATATACAGAAATTATTCGTCAAACTTAATATCCCTTTTAAAATAAATAAAAAACAAAAACTTAACAAGTTTGGGATAGAAAGGAGGTTTCCTAATCTGAATAGGTATGTATACTTTCACAGGAAGCATTTTTATTGGTAAAATATCAAAATTTTTCCAGTTCGAATGGGAAGTAAACAAGGTCAATTCCTACAACATATATTCATTATTGAAGCAAAAGTGTTAGGCAGTATATTAAGACAAAAACAATGCAATAAAAGAGAGAAAAAATTGGAAAGGGGAAACAAAATTGTTAATACCTTGTGATGACTATATACAAAGAAAAGAGAATCTAAGAAATCCTATTATTAAATTATTAGCATTAAGAAAAGAATTTGGAAAATTTTCAGAATTAAAATTTGATATTCAAAATAATATTTTGTTATACACAAACATCAGTTAGAAGATGAAATACAAACATCAGTTAGAAGATGAAATACAAAAATACATTTAAAGTAACCACAGGATTTCAAATACCTAGGGCTTAATATAGCAAGCAAACAAACAAAAATCTATAAAAGACCTCAAGGCAGAAAAGTTTAAAATGCTGATGAGAGAAATTAAGGAAGTGTGAATAAAAAGATACATTACATTTCTGGAGTCAAGGACTCAATATTATAAAGATATAATCTCTCCAGAGTTTGCTCTAAAGATTGAATTTCCAATAAAAATCCACAAAGGCTTTGTCTTTATTTATTTATTTTTGCTGGTATTAACCAGCTGATTCTAATATCTGTATGCAAAGGTGAAGGGCCATGAATATCTAGGAAAATATTCAAGACTTAGAAAACATTGGAGGACTTGCTCTATACATCTCAGGACCACTAAACCACAATTCTCACGAAGAGTGTAATTATCAAAAGCCAGTGGAGTAAAATAGAGTCCAGAATGAATTTCTTCTAGTCATCTCAGTGCTAGTGGACAACTGCCCAGCTGTGCCCAGAGTCCTGAAAGCAGAGGGCTCATTTTTCTTTCCCTTGGTGTGATGGTTAAGTTTGCATGTGACTTTGACCAGGTGATGGCACCCATTTTTTTTTAAGCAAGCGCTGACCTGATTGTTGCTGTGAGGACATTTGGTGGACTTAAATCATCAGTAAGTTGATGACTGGATGATGACATCTACAATCAGCTGAAGCAATTGCCTTCAGCAATGAGAGATGTTTCATCTAAGCAGTGGAAGGTTTTTAACAGAGAAGTGATGATTTCAGTAATCAGAAGGGAAGACTTCCATCTCTACTTCAGCCAGCCAGCTTCTCCTGGGGAATTCATCAAACCCTTCATTGGAGTTCCCAGCTTTTAGCCTTCCTTATGGAATTTGAACGTGTACATCTCTACAATTCTAGTAAGATCTCATAATACTTACAGATCTCTCCAGTTGGTTATGTTTACCTAGGGAACCCTGACTGATACTCTTTGTAATTATATCATTGGTGTGGAGACAGTGGCCA